>JBAJNP010002625.1:0-21107 GCA_036877545.1 Yasuhikotakia modesta
CCCCTGCGGACACTGTTGCCTTAGCAACAGCACAATTTATGTGCTGCACGGTTATCACACTGTGACTGGTGCTCAGTTGTCTTTGACAGAAATGGGGCTGACCTGTCCAATCTGTGCATTATTCCTCCAAATCTGTCATGTTAAGTTGTTTGCAAAGATTTTTTTAGATTAATAAATAATTGCCATTTATTTGCTAACTTTAATCTCTAGTCTGTGCTATACTGGCTTGTATTACAGGCCTTTAGTGTTTTAACTAATGAAACACGTGTAATTGCCTTTTTTATGAGTTTATTAAATGTTATAAATAACAGTCTCCTCGTGCTTTCGGTTACTGTATCATCACATCAAATAACATGCTAAATGTTATCTTTAGTGTTAAACACCCACAACAAAACATTAAGCAAGATGATATCTTGTGCCAGTGAATATTGTTTTATGAGAGAAACAAAGCACATTTCTCAGGATATAACACAATTGCTAAAATGTCTTAAAATAACCATTTTTGTATAATCCATTGATGCAATCGTTTGTGCTGACATTTACTGCAAAAACAAACAAATAAATACTTTGTTCAGTTCACCTAATATAAAAACACTAATAAATTATTTAAATAAATATCTATTTACTCATTGTATAATAAAGATATTTTCTTCTCATAATTATTATTATTGTCCATTATTTTTACTGCCTAAACATTTCTTGACAGGCTTTTAAATGGTCACCCTATTGTCCCAACCAGGTGCTTCTGAGGGGTCCCATATGACCTCTTCCTCTAGATTATTGTGGAATCCCTTTGTCCCATTTGAAAAAGGCCAGAATCAATACTTGACACCCCCATGTGATGACCGCACTGGTGCATGCGTGTCCTCACTCAGGAATGTCTCGTCAGGGATGCTCGGGGAACAGAAAGAATGCCCCCATTCATTTGGCTCCATTCAGGCGATGCTGATACGCTAATGCGGTATGACATGAAGAAAGGTGACAAGTTGTCGCACAGCACACAGGGTCTTTGTGTGGCCCAATGAGAAGTGAGAACGTGCAAGGCCTTCAAAATGGCTGATGCGGTAGTTAGTCTGAGTGATTAACATAATTTAGCATACAATTAAGCAAGTCTATGTTGTTTATTATTCATATTTGTGTTATTACTTTGATAGAATCAGCAAAGTAATTTACAAATACCCACAGAGAGAGATTAGTGACTATGACAACTATATTCACTGTGTTTGTTCCAAGACTCTGTTATCTTTTCCCTTAGCGCAGCATTAATAAATCCTAATACAAGACAGTAATTGTGTTCCCCTAAAGAGATGAATGATTATGTCTTGTTTCATGGGTTCACAGTGCAAATATTAAGGCACACGATTGATTGAATGTTTCTCCTGCTGTTGTGTGACTCATAATGATTGAGTTAATGTCGTAAGGCTCGTCCGTGGCTGTTTCCCAACTGACTTGAGGCCTAGAAAGCACACAAACAAATTTAGTGTTTTACCCAGTGAAAAATAAATTGGTATGTTTATTTCCTATGGCACTACTGGCAGGAGCAACACTATAGATGTTTATTATGGGGTTTGAAACAAGAGCTTTGCTGTTTGTTTCTGTCTACTGTATATTTAAGTGCTTTACAGCCCTGTAAGTTATCACTGCCAAAAACGTTGCATTGCCAGTTTGAGAAACCATTTTTACGCACAGATCGATAAACCGTTTATGATAATTCCGTGTTATGTCATTAAAAATATTCAATCATAATCTTACACAAGTTTGCTTATTCCCCAGAGAAAACAAGAGGAACGTCAGATGAATATTCTGCATCTTACATCAAAGGCTACGTCCATTTACTGTTCTGATTTAAAACATCCCATCTGAGGAAAAAAACAACGTATATTTGACAGTGATCAGCCCAAAACGTTAACATGGATAAACCAAAACAACAGGAAACCATTTACATTTAACGCTGCTTGTGAAAACAAAGATCAAACGACTTTTCTCCGCATCTCCAAGCAGGTATAAAAGCGAGATAAGATGAGTCTGAACACTGTGAAGTTCTCTCAGGGTGCTTAGCATTCCACATTCAGCACCTCCAGAACTCAAAGAGCCAAAGTGACTCACTTTGGTGTGAAAGCAGTGTGGTTAGGTAGGAGGATGACAACACAGCGCTTAGCAGAAGTGCCCTGAAGCTGGACCCCCCCCAACTGAACGCCCCCGCTGCATGCGCAAGCACCCCAAAAATAATCCTGTAGCACATCTCGTCTTCTCTGTCTTTCCTCAGGAAACATTCATTCATTTCTTTTAATGCTTGGCAAGTTTTGTTGTGAGCAAATCGGTGGACAAATGAGGAGAGATGGCAGCCAATCACACGGAAGTGTTTGGTTATGGTATGACAGGATTATCTAGGAAAGGGGAACTATAGGAGAGAGAGAGAGAGAGAGAGAGAGAAAAAGAGAGAGAGACCAATGGTTCTTTTCTAAAGCTCTGATCCCAAACCCAAATCTTTGAATGCTAATAAACAGATGTGACTGTATTTAGACTGCTGTTTAAATCAAAAGTAAGAGGAATGACAAGAGCAGGATTAAAGCAGTTTCTCAGATAAGTTTTGCTTTAAAACGTGAGCCACATTTTTTTACCCTTGTGTAATCTCCTGATATTGGTTGTCTTTTCATGATAACGGTCATTATGTTATCCTGCTAACTGCTTTTAAAGTCTGTAAACTAAATCATGTGCAGCAAAACATGCAACTAGAAGACAAAGATGAGACCCGGGATATCTGAACAGTCATGAGAAGCATTTTGGGCTTAGACTGTGTTGCCAGGTCTGCGGTTTTCCTGCAGAATTGGGATACTTTGAAAATGTTGCCACAGGCTGTTTTTTTTCTGCTGCTGAAAGTTTTGACATACTGAAGTTATATTTGTTATATTTTGACTGAAATGTTTGTAGTGAGTTGCATTTAAGTTTTGGTATTTGGAATAGGGTTAGTTTTGATTGGCCTTTGCACAGGATTGTTTTGCATATCTGGCAACCCAGGGCTCCGACTGCAGAAGTACAGGGCATTTCATAGGATGCTCTGTCAACCACAGCATTTTCTGGGTCTCTCAGAAGTCCAATAACAAGAACACAATGTTGAAGCTGTCATCTGGGGAACAGCTGGTGACATCTGTATTACTGTCAGTTTTGACAGCAATATCCTGCGGTTTGATACATTTTACGTATGAATGATGTATTTCACTGGTTCAAGCAATTCCACAATGTACTTATATACTTTGCAGGATGTTGCAGTTTTAATAAAATGTATATTTATTACTTTAGCAGCAGATTTTGAGGGTTAGTGATCACTTCAAGTTTTTCTTTTATCAACAAAGTTTTTAAGAACAAAGTTAGTTTGCCAACAAAATTCACCCCGCAGCAAATCATTAATTGAATAAATTTATTTATATTATGCAGATAAAAGTGTCTTTGGCAGACGCTTTTATCCAAAGCTACAATTCATTACAACACAAACACATTTTATAAGTTTGTGTGTTCCAGGGGAATCGAATCCATGATCTTTGTGCTGCTAACAAACTTTTAAACAAATGTCTAAATGTCTCCTTAATAAACCATTATTCCATCGGAAAAGCTTTTAGCTAGACAAAGATGGAAAACATTTCTATCTACAACGTTGTTAGCAGTAAATATGTGGCTCAATAGAGACACTGAGATAATAAATTAATTTATTTTGAAATATATTTGCATCTAATGCCTTGAACACAAATGCCAACAGGACCAAGTGTATGTAATGAATTTTGTTCATCAAATCAATACTTTCTTTTTCTATAACTTCTATGCACGGCCTTTGGGAAAAGTTCACAGCACGTTCCAACATTAACAACATGCATCTTACTTTAATGGTGTCAAGGCATAAACTCTTGGCAAATTTAAGATTTGTCAGATCCGTCTGACCTATTTCACACTTAAGTTACAAGCATATAACTATGAATGACCACAATGTGTTTCTTGCCTGTTGCTTTTTTTATTATGCATAACTGCATAGCTAGGTGTTGTCATTCATTTATGAAACCTTGTGAATCATTCATTCATAGCCTTTGCACAACTGCCCTCCAGTGGTAAGTTCTAGTTTTGCAGTTTAACAAACCAAAGTTATGGGACGAGAGTTTTTCAAATACATCTATAAATTTATCTAACTAACGTCTAACTAATTCTGTGATTACAAAAGCACGCGTTAAACCTAAAATACAATATATGTAACATAACATGTAAATAACCACATTTACTTATTTTCCAGACATATTTAATATAAGTTCAAATAACACAAGCAAACATTAGCATTATTCAAGAGTTCATTCAGAGCAACACAGTACAATATCACTTGCACATATAAATGTTGCAAGAGTATAATATACATTAATCAATTGCAATATAACCCATATCACTGCTAACAGACCTCATGTGGTCAACACCAGAACTCAGACCTGTTCTGCATAAAATCCACTTGAGTTGGAATGGAAATGGATAGAATATAAATAAGAATACCAGATTTTAAAGAACTATTTACAGCATAAAGATAAAGAAAAATTCCGGCTTGTTTTAGCTAAATGGTGAGTATTAATGAAAAACGACGGTTGGTGTGATATTGGCATAAAATACCAGGTGAAATGACATTTTCTATATATCTGATAATAATTTACAGATTGAAATAAAAACTCCTTGCATTCATTTACAATCACAGTGGACTAAAACTGGTAAGCAGCATGTTTAGAGACAATATTTTTTTACAATGCCGTTACAGCAAAGAAGAAGCATTTGATATTGTTACACTGAGGTGAGAACATGTCATTTCACCCTTGAATAGATTTCATGGGGTCCTGTCTCAGATATAATCACATTAAAGTCTCAAATTGACTCTTATCATTTAATCATTTTCATGTTGTTCCAAACCCACGACTTTTTGAGCAGAAATTTACGTGACCCTGATCCCCATTTACTTTCATTGTACGACAAGATTAGTTTGGATATTTTGTATCCCATGTAAAAAGTTGTACAGATTTGAAACAACATGAGATTGAGTAATTTCAATTTTAGGTGACCTGTCCCTTTAAGTCCCTCAGCGTAACACGAGAAGCAATATTACATGTTAACATGGGTGCCTCAGCCGTACAACCATGTTAAATAAAACATGCAGTAAATGCTGCCTAATACTCGTCAACCCGTTTGCCTACATCTGTTAAATAAACACAGGACTGACTCTGAATGTGTGGTCTAAATGTCTACGACTGAAAGACACATAGCTATATTCTGTCGCCATTATAACTGCATATTTCAATCTGAGTTAACTGAAAAATGACAGGAAACATTCCTAAACATCCCATCTTTGTTTATAACACAATAAAAAAATGAGAATCGTAATAAATAATGAGAATCAATACGTATGAAGAAGCCATTAAAGGCATCAAACACAGTTTAACAAGAATATATACTATGCGAAAGGATATTTAAAATGTAACAAATATGAGAGTCAACCGAAAAGGTGGTCGGTCACTTCCTGTCCTCAGCACCAGCATGACTTGTGGGTGTCGTCACTAACGTTGGGCAAGCCTTCCTGGGCCTCCAAAACAGCCAGATTGAACTCGTCATTGATGGAGCTTCCCAACAAATCAAGATCCTTCTTGTTGGCTTGCAACACTAATTCAGCCAATCGTGTGAAAGACTGCAAAGAAAAACGAAATGGAGAGGAAAACAACCCTAAATAGCTGCAGGCAGGTAAATGTGCAAACAAAATGATCAGATGGTTGCATGAACACAAGAATAGATGCCTGCTGCAACTTTTACAATACAGAAAACCAACAATGCAGGCAGAGAACGTTGTACCTCTGTAATATTGTGGTTGGTAAAGGCACTTGTCTCAAAAAAATCCATCCCGTAAGCCTTGGCAAGCTGCAGAAATGAAAAAGATTGAGAATTTCACAAAGACACCTGTGAGAGAACTTAAGTTGAAGTCTTCATTGACTCATTCTCATGTCATTGCCATCCTGTATAACTTTGTCCTTCTCCCTTGAACAAAACATGAAACTTAAAAACCAGTACTGATCATTTTTTATCATGCAAATACAGTGAATGGGTTACTTAAGTTTTAAAGCTACAAATAGATGCCAAAACACCACAAAAGTGGTCTGATGTGTTACTCACTTACATTCACAAACCACACATTGCTACTCCTCTCATGAACGCACCAGGGAAAACTACAACTATGCATTTTCTGTGAATTATGGCCCAAATTTTGATCCATCTGTCAGGACTGTCTGTTTTTGTGCATCCAGTCTATTTGTGAAAATTCCTCCATTTGTGTTTGCCAAGAATGAGAGTCAGTCATATGGGTTTGCTGTGACATGATGGTGAGTATTTTTGTTCAAGAGAGAAACTTATACAGTAGTATATTGTGTAAGTGTATACTTGTACACTTATATGCTATATATATATATATATATATAGTGAGTGTGTATCTATACTTGTTTCACAATATCTATACTTGAGATAATTGTATGAAGTGTTTACCTTATCCCCCTGTTCTGTAGCTACTTGTCTCTTTTGCGCATCATCAGACTTGTTCCCAACGAGTATCTTCTGCACTTTCTCAGGAGCGTACTGAGCACAGAAAGAAGCAGAACAGAGACTCAAAGCAGAGGATTAGATTTACATTTATGCTTCTGACAGATGCTTCATCCAGAGTTACTTAGAGTGCATTTAAGATATATATACACACACACACACACACACCCGTCTCTCACACACACACACGTCTCACACACACACATCTCTCACACACGCGTCTCTCTCACACACACGTCTCTCTCACACACACACACGTCTCTCTCACACACACACACACACAAACGTCTCTCACACACACCCTCACCTCATCTACATCACTGGCCCACTTCATAATGTGCTGAAACGAACGCTCGCTTGTGATGTCATACACCAGAAAGATGCCCTGTGGATACAGTATCAGTCATACATTACAGCCCAGTCATCCATTATAAAGACTTTTCAGCACATTATTACAAAGTGGTCATATTTTGGATGACCACACGTGACTCATGAATGAGATGCAGGTCACCTGTGCTCTTCTGTAGTATTGTTTAGTGATGGTCTGATATCTCTCCTGCCCTGCTGTGTCCCTGCATACATAAACACATCACATTAGCCAGGCCGTCTGATCCTAACATTCTTATATCAAATAACGAAACACTGTAAATATACGGGCAATAACTTACCATATCTGTATTCGAACTTTAATGCCATCGATCTCTAAAGTCTTCATTTTGAAATCGACACCTGGACAAGAGAAGGCAAACAGATTTGACAGAGACACAGAAGAAGAATAATATAAATACAGGAATAACATACAGAAAGGCAAAAATGTCTGTAGCAATGTCTGGTATTTAAAAAGAGTTTTAAACTGCAGCCAATTTAGTGAGACACAAATGACGGGGAATTGAGGCTGTATTGCGTAAGAAATGGCCCAGTGCAATTTTAAGGTGTGAAATCATAATGAGATCTCAGGCCCTACGCTCTTTTAAAGCTTAGGTCGGCTAAAAATGTAAAGAAAATCATTCTAAGCCACTGCAGAAGTGGAAAAAACTTTGGTATGTATCCATAAAAGAGGACCATGAGTTTTTCGCTATTAAATTCTCTTCAGAAGAACAGTAATGATCTTTTAAAATAGCAGTTGATGTCATTCCATCTTTTCAAAAAGAAGGCACAAGTTCTTACATTTCTTAATTGGTGAGAGAACACATTTGCTTAGGCACTTCATTAAACTGTATAGAACATCATTTACGTTAGCCAATCACTATATACATGTATAAATGTTCATATTTGCTTTGTGTGTGTAGTTTTTCTCCAGCTCAATATTATTGACTTGTATTTTGTCACAATCCCATTTGTAAATGCAGGTTTAAGGTCTACAGTTGGATAAAATATCTTTCTGACAGCTCTGGAATACTTGATTCTGATTGATCATTCATGGTCCCATATGTGCTGCTATATGTATCTGCTAAACTGTACAATCAACCATTGCTCCAGCCATCCAAACTCCTACATAGCTTTAATTGTAGTCCTGGGATCCCCTGTCTTCCAGCCTCACATTAGGGTCCTACTTACTTCATTGGAGTTTATTTTGTCATAATGCCCAGCTTTCAGTACAGAATCTCATACAAATGTACTTTCATAATGAACAACACCCTTTAAAGACCTCAAAGCACGATTAGAACTTCCAGTTGAATTAAATTTCAATGACTGGAATTGGGTGGCAGACAAGGCATGTATAATGAAAACCAAAACAATTAAAAGGCAGGTAACAAAAAGCTGGAATATAAAACAGTCTAATACTATCTACAAAGCTCCATGGCCTCTTTATCAAGCGCTGTTAAATAGCAGCTTTAGTGCCCTGTGCTTTGAAACAGGGACACACACAAAGGTAATCACTACAGCCACTGAACTGCTTGGCCTCAGGCTGAGAAAAATGATGAAAGAGCGTCTTCTTATTTTCTCTCACTTACAGAATTGCGGGCGGTGACGGGATAACAACAATGCAATAAAATACTAGCAAAAGAAAAGATAAACCAACAATTTCTGACTTTACCCTTAAGTTAGGTCATTTTTCATTGTTCTCAAGGGTGGGTCTAACGTCTTTAAGTTTTGCTTTGGCTAAAATGCTTTATAATCAATAACACGTGGGTGTCGAAACCTCGAATTGTTACAAAAGCTGGCTTTCAATCTAGCGCCATTAAAGTCTTAATTTAATAGCGAGTCTTAAATTTGTCATAGCACATAGCAGAGCTGTAAGAATTAAACAATCATTTTGACAAGTCCTTTCAGAAACGGTGGCTAATCTGAAACGGTAACAGCAAAACAGACAGATAAGCTACGGTTATTAGCAAGTACAAATTTAAACACAAGTCATTTAATTACTCTGATGACAGCATTACAAACAGTTGACTGCAGGCTCGGAGATACTGAGAAACATTAAACAAACTCAATGCTTTCAGATAAAGCCTGTATCTTGCTTAAGAACCATTAGAAGTTAAAAATAAAGGGAAAGCTTTGAGACTGAGATACACACATCTCTCTCCAGTCTTTGACAGTCTAGTATCATAATACATATAGGTCACAGCCCTGTGGACTAAAGCTTATTGAACTGTGTTTTAGGGCAAGGCACCAGGCATCTCTCAGGGCCAGTCAGACTAAAAACCCACTGCACCTAAACAAAAGAGTTTTATCCCGGCATATTAATTAAACATAGACAGACAGACAGTCTGCTAAAAGCGTGAGTCAATTCTTCCGGTTTTCTTGCGATATGGGAATGATTTACAGGAATGGTAGATTATTTTGCTAGTAAAGACGAACCTTTTACCTAATAATTTTATGTTATCTGCTCCTCGGGAAACAGTGAGAAAGCAATAGAGCAAAATATACCCTGAACTTTTCAGGTAAATAACGGTCTGACATTTATACGACTAATGAAGCATGCAGTATAATTGAGGTTTAACTCTATGTTATGAGTGCTAGCATGAGTTTATTCTCTTAAATGCTTTATTAAAAAATAGCTCACCTAAAACGTCTTTGCATTTTTGTGTGACCTGTCCTTTAAAACGTGCTAATACTAATAATCCAGTATTCTAACAGCTCACTGTTAACATAAGCATCAACTATTATTGTTTTGCAGTGATGTGAAACACCAAACCCAAAACTGTTGTGGGGTTAGGATCAAAGCATTCTGATGTTAATCAGAAAATATAAATACATCCTTGTATACCAAAAATATTGTTTGTTTTCTTATTGTTTGTTAGTAAATGGGCTGCAGTGTTTATCAGTACATCAGTACACTGGTAAAACAAATCTGGACTATATGCGCACTATATAAACACCAAGGGAGTGAATTACAAAATAACATTTCACCACCAAAACTGTTTTTCCCTGATCAAATCAACTAGATAAAAAATAATGATCTCCTCTTCTGAATTTGTTGAATGTTTGCAGGGAGAAAATTGCCCTTTTAGAACCAAATGGCTTTTTATTTTCCAATAAAACCTTTTCTAAATTCCTCACCACTGAAATACAAACTTCAAAATCAGTTCAAACTCCACCTGATTTTAACACCAATACACAAGACTTGCATAAACACCCTGAATGAATCCATATGGACACTTTGTTGCTCAGTAATATATTACAAACAAGCATGCAGTAGCAATATGTTCTGTGCATTAACATTTGCCATTCAGTGTACATGCAACGTATTGATTTTATAATATTATAAATTACTGTATTTGTTTATCTATAATTTAACATGGCAAAACCTTTATCTGATCGTGTATAGCCGTGAATGCCACGAGTTCTTTATCATTAATAGGACTGTGATCCGGATATAAAAATGTAACATTTTATAAATACAAGTAAAGCTATAAAGGCATCATAGATAAACGCTGTGAGTGAATGCATGTGGTGTTATTCTCCTATTCTTTTCACGGTTCATAGAGTATAATGGCCCAGCGCTGCTATGGGTTTTTCTTAGCGGTATGTGCTGTTTCTTCTGCAACTCTTTGAACGGATGTATGAAAGTATCACCCTTACCGATTGTGGAAATGTGAGAGGGATGAAATTCATTGTCCGTGAATCTGCATAACAAACAGGTTTTGCCCACACCGGAGTCTCCGAGAAGCAGTAGTCTAAACAGCACATCGTACTGTTTGGCCATGGTGTCTTACGGTGACAATGAAAGGAACTCAGCGTCGGGTTTCCATGTTCCCATGTATCATCTTCTGGCTTTTTCCATCGACCGATTAGCCGAGTAACTGCTCAGATAAAGCGAGATGTGCTGGGTGCTGAAATGGTTCAGTAACGCTGGTGTGGTGGGTGCGGTGGGCTGCTGGTGTGAAGCCTATTCGCTTCGCTGACATCCATCACACCTCACGAAATGGGTGGAGATTACAGGGACGCGGCTTTTGATATTGACATTTGCCACAATGGGTTTTATCTAGAGAGATCGTGTAAATGAAATGTATAACGTAATGCACAACGTAACGTAACATAATAGAATATAGGTGTTTGGGTGTATATATAGGTATGTATTTAAGTGTGTGTGTGTGCGCGCGCGCGCGTGCACCTCATCAAATAGCAAAAAGTCCCACTAATTTATAACAATTTTTATTATTTGTATTGTTTAATTTTTTTTATCATGTACCATGTTTTTCTTATGATCTTACAAATACAAAATAGTTAACAACCTAATATTTATAAACTCATGGGAGAATGAAATTAAATGTGCAGTATTACCATTTCAGAGCGCCGTAAATGTATAGTTACATACATGTTTCGTATTTAATATTTATTTTTCACTATTAGTGTTTGCCTTTTGCAACTATATGAAATTTTCAAGTTAAGGTCTAAATGACTAAACGCTGTTAAGGTTTTATCGCTTTCTCGATTGAGCTTCCAGGCTTTCCGTAGTCGAGCTTTTCGTCACGTGACTCCTGTCAGGAAGCCCCGCCCGCGCTGTTTGACACTTGGTGCGCTGATAGCTTTCTGTTAGCGCATGTGCTTGCAAACATCATCATGGAAGAAGAAGCGCCACTGTATTTGCGATGTTTTCGTGAATCGCACTCATCGGAGCTTTTTAACGATGACGGCGTGCAAACGGTGACCTCGAAGGAACAAGTGAGCTTAACTCTTAGTATTAGTTAGCTAATCGGTATTAGCGCAAAGCTAACTGTTTTCTAGTCTTATTCTGTAATCAGATGTGTTCATTAACACAGTGCAGAATGGGTTATGCTGTATGTTTTTCACGCAATTGGTACCATCGCATCCAGTTCTCCCAGTGCTTATTCCGCTTGATCCATTGCACTGCTGTGATTAAAGTAAATATATTTCATTTATGTGAACATATCAGTAGACATGTAGACTATTGTATGACACTAAAATCGTCTCATACTTCGCTGGTGTATGTTGAACTGAAGTGAAGGGGATGGTCTACAAGATTCTGCTTTAACATCATTCTATGGGTTCGTAACAGTTTAGCATAAAATGTAATAATGAAATGACAGTCTTGGCATCAAGACATAAAAACAGTTATTTATTTATGCAAACTGTTGGCACAGTTTTATACATAGTAATTAATCTGCAATGACTCAATGTTGTACAATGTTTTAATTTGATCATATTAGGCGTGTGACAAAATGAGTCACAATGAGAAAAAATTCTTGTTATTTTCACATTTTCCATTAAAAGTCTTTGGAGTTTATTAATGGGAAGCTTTAGAAAGGCTAATATCTGAAAAACTCTGCAAATAAAGTTAATATCAGATGTTTAACAGCTGTTTTGGGCATTTGGATCACCAGTAGTAAAATCATTTTGTAAAAACCTCAAAATAGACTAAAATTAATATTTAATTTATTTTTCCTGTAGCTTGTAATTAGCCCAGGCACATTCCAACACATTTTGCCAGCACAGGTCACATATAATATTCAAGCACTGATTGGGATTATATTATGCACTAATAAATGATTGTAGTACTATGATATAAACCGTTAGGACAAATGACACATTTGATATGACACCCCGGACGGCCGCGGTCAGCCACCCATGGGCACACTCAGCCTCCGCCACTGCGAATTTCTGTGTGCGTGCCATTTGGCTTGTTGTTGCTCACATTTTCTGTTCGTTTCTCTCACGTCCACGTTTTTGTTTCCTGTTTTATCATTGAATCCAGAAAAAAGTTGAACGCAGTATTCAAGAGGTATACAGTGTTTACCAGCAAATTCACATCTCACCACAGTAAGTAAAGTTCATTCACTGTTAACGCAAGGCAGCCTTCTGTACTGTTCCATTCCATTGGTTCCACTTGTGTTTGCGGACAGCAGAATTTGATTGGTTAATTTTGAAGCAAACCAATATTAAATTGTCAATGTTTTGTAGTGAGTTTTGTAGTCTTATTTTTGTATTAATTTGTCATACAACATCAGAGCATATGGGGCATCCTTACGGAGCAAAAAGCCCAGGCATATGCTTCACTAATGCAATTTGTTATGCAATTTCTTACACAACGTTGCATCTGTGTTGTATTTTAGTACTTGTTTAATTTTACACTGATGATTTGGCAACCTCATCTTTGCTAGAGTGCCTTTAAATTACAAATTGTTTAGAATTGATCACCAAACAGTCAGATGAAGGTTATGTGATGTGGCAGTAGCACATCAGCTGTATTGCCATATCTCCACCGTGGTACTTTATGCCATCTGTACATCTGCAGTCAAATTATGTCATTTTAAACTCCACTTGTGAAACTGTAAAACACTTAAATGCATTCTCAGATGTTTACCTTTTCTTATGTGTAATATAATGCGAGTAATAACTTTTCGAAAGTTTTTAGTTTTGCTGTGTTTTGTTCCAATAAAGCTTTACCTAATTAACAACTTTGCAAATGTTGTGCTATTGGTATCTAATTAGAAAAAGGTTTAAATCTAAAAATATAGACTATAGAGGCTTAACATTGTTTTTTTTTAATTGACAATAAGAAAATTAAACCCAATTTATTTAAAAAAGAGAAATAACTAAAACCGACAGCAGTAAACAAAAGAATAATTCATGAAGTAATGGTAAAGTTAAATGCGACAAAAGTGAAATATTTCTAAAATAAATGCATTCATCACTACGTATTTGATTTAACACATATTGTAAAACTTCCACAGTCTGTCAGTTCACTGATGGAAGTCAGAGAGGACAAGTTAATTATGCGTAGAAGAACACAACAAATTGCCAATTTTTAGTGTTAATTCGCATTAATTCACGTTGTCTGGAGGACAAACGCAGCTGTAACCTGAGGAGAACTGACAGTTTGTGACAAATGTAATGAGTGTACTTCCTGTGGCCCGGCAGAGAGCAGCACAGTCGAATGAGAACAGGGGGTCACGCTCTGTTCTCTCAGCTGAGGTGCCCTCAAATTAGACACGTCCCAGCACCTCAGTGTCTAACACTGAAGTCAAGTGTGTGGAGCAACTTTCTGACTCACTGCCATCCGCTTTGATGTGGATAATTAGAGGTTGTCGGCTCATTGTTTGAACCTGCTTGTACAAATAGGTTTTTGGAAACCTTACTGTGTTTAGTGGTGCATTTTACAGTGTTATTTAAATCCTGATGAAAGGTAACGTTGATCTTTTGCCACAACGTGAAAAGTGAGATTGTTTAAACTTGAAATAAGTTTTGAATAGCTAGAAGATTCTACATAATTACATGCGTGACTCTACGCTCTATTTTCCAGGCCCACTCTGCTGAGAGAACAACACTATCATTATCTGAAGAAAGGTTTACGCCATCTCTCTGATGCATATGAGGTAAGCAGTGTCTCTTTAAATAAATTTAAAGGGACGGTACACTCTTTAAACAAGGCCTGCCCCTTTACTGATTACAGTACATTACATTTACTTCATGTCTTTAATACTGGATGACATTTATTCCTGTGTAGAATGCAAAGGGAGTCCTCTAATCAAAAAGTCCAAGCTGTTCTTTTGCTTACAATGGAAGTGGATGGGGACCAGGGCCAAGAGTGGTCACCATTCTGAATTAATATGCAGGACAGAACAGCTTTATTATGTAAAAAAAATCAAGTACAGTAAACAAACAGCTGTTAAGGATTTATGACCTTACGCTCTTAAGATTTGTGTGTGTGTGTGTGTATGTGTGTGTGTTTTTGTTATGTGGACCAAATGTCCACAATTGTAGTAATACTAGTACATTTTGACCTTGAGGGGGAATTTTTCAGGTCTAAAAAAACAAGCTTATAAATCATACAGAATTATGTTTGTAAGGGTTGGGGGAAAGAATATACAGTACAGTTTGTACAGTTTAAAACCACTTGGTATGTAGATGTTCCCAAACATGAAAACCCAGTATGCGTGTGTGTTTGTGTGTGTGTGTGATTGTGTGTAAGAGAACATCATACTTCTAAGTAGCTTTGTGTGTCTGTGTGTTTGTACGAGAACACCATGTTCCAAAAGCAGGGCTGTGTGTGAGGGTGGTTGTAATGGCTGCTGAATCTGCATGTTGTCTGGCTTCAGTGTTTGGATGCCAGCCGGCCTTGGCTCTGCTATTGGATCCTGCACAGTTTGGAGCTGCTGGAAGAACCAGTGCCGGCAGCAGTTGCATCAGAGTGAGTATTTGCTACCATACCAGCCTATCTTCACACGTCAGTATACATGCCTTGTACACGTGGCCAAGAGGCCGTGTGCTCAGTTACATCCTGGTCTTAATGTGGCAACAATGCAAGATAATCAAGCCGTGACGCCAACACGTGCAAAGTATATCTAGAGCGCTTTATATCTGCTAGGTTGAGTTCTAATGAAATGTTTGCATTATGCTTTGTGACCTTCAACTAAACTGAGATAAAAAAAACACCGTTTTAAAAGACTCAGAGTCTTGGAGAAGTAAATTTAATAAGCCTATTGTAGAGAAATAATGTCTGATTGCTTCTCTGATCTAGTCACATTTTCTCACAAATTCTTTGAAAAAACGAGTGTGAAATTAAAGTGGTGATGTTATAAATATATTGAAAACACCAACCAATCATTAATAAACCTTTTGTAAGGAACGCCAAATAATCGTACAGCTTTTCATTTCAAAATTACCAGAAGCATTTTAGTTGTTATCACACATTTCTGTGCTTGTCATAAACACGAATGTGGGTTGCCAGCGTGTGCAAATTCCTTGCGAGATGTCAGAGCCCGACAGGCGGTTTTGGTGGCGGTCCGGGTCAGCACGCTCACCTGGCACCGACCTACGCAGCGATCAATGCCCTTTGCGTCCTGGGCACAGAGGAGGCCTACAACGTCATCAACAGGTTTGTCTCACGTTGTATCGTGGCTTGTTTATCTTTATATCATATCGCCATGGCAACACATGCCGTTTGCTCCTCCCCCATCAGAGAGACGCTCCTGGACTTCCTGTACTCTGTGAAGCAGCCAGATGGATCCTTTGTGATGCATGTAGGTGGAGAGGTGGACGTCAGGTGAGCTCTGTCATTGGAGATTCAACAAACCCTGAAGCTACCCTGACAACAGCCATACATCTCTTTATCCCCGACGGTCTTGATGTTACACACCAAGGCATTTTGTCAATGGTGACCTTTACTGTTCTCAACAGACAGATCAGTTTATGTTCTCCATAGGTCAGAACTGAGCAAATAAAGTTAGTTTGATACGCAATTGAATTGTACAGGCTTTGACAATTAGTTTGTTTAATATAAGGATTTTCAGCAAAGCACATTTTACATAGCAGCTTAATTAGCGATCAGCCTCCACATGTTGACTTAATTTGTGTGTGTGTGTGTGTGTGTGATAGGAGTGCATACTGTGCTGCTTCTGTGGCTTCACTCACAAATATTATCACACCTACCCTGTTTGACGGGACGCACCATTGGATTATCAGGTGAGTCTGTTTACATTCTCTTTAGAAGGTTTTGGGGTTGAATGTTACAGAGTTGAACTATTGCGCTTGAAAGGGCCAATTTTTTGTGTAAACAAAAAATATTAATAAACAAAAACTGTAAAACACTTCAGTTTGAAATACAATCATTTATATTATGATTTTATGTTACCTCCTTTTCATGTAAAGTAAAAGTATTAATTCTTAAAAATAGAATTATTCAAGTAAAAAAAGTTACATAAATTGCCAGATTTCATTCCTGTATCATTTACATTTAAAGTAAAATTAGTCAATTTTTACTTATTGTACACTATCAACGAATGTGATTAAGTGCTGTGTTATGTTAAAAATGTCAGTGATAACCAGAAACATGGTGACACCATGATGCCATTGTATGCTGGAAAAGGACTAATTTGCTGGCTTCCCTTTGGTCTACAGCTGTCAGAACTGGGAGGGCGGTTTAGGTGGAGTACCGGGACTGGAGCCACATGGTGGCTACACCTTCTGTGGTACTGCTGCCCTGGTGATACTGGGCAAGGAACATATGCTGGACCTCAAAGCCTTGTTAGTAAGTCCTTTGTTTTTTTGTTTTCCCTCCCTGCTTCTATAACCCCCACACAGCTGTCCATTAGAGCAAATAAACCGCAGTTTATAAGAGACGTTAAAGGTCAGTGGCGTATGTCCTGAGTTTGGAGCAAAAATGTCTGTTGAGGGATCTCATTACTGGTTCCTCAGGGACGCTAAACATGCTTGGAAATCAAAATATCAGCGTGTCGGCATCTTGTAGAAATTTAACTCAGCAGTTCACATTGAAGATATATTTGTTGTAACTGTATGAACCTACAAATCTGTGCACTTTTCTTGATTTTCTTTAGCGCTGGGTAACCAGCAAGCAAATGCGTTTCGAAGGTGGATTTCAGGGCCGGTGTAACAAACTGGTGGATGGTTGTTACTCATTCTGGCAAGCGGGACTTTTACCGTTGCTTCACAGAGCTCTCTTTAAAGAAGGTGAGTGGTCATGCGCTTGCTTTTATGAGAAATCTGCATTAATAGATATTCTATTAATATACACATTTATTTATTTCATTTATTTAAAATAAAACATTAAGCATTTACATTGTGTGTAATTTGAAGCAGATTTATGCAGGTTGTGGTATTTAATTGATTTACAATCCAGATTAGCATGATTAGCATGTTAAACTATTGCTGTGTGTTGAAGGAGAGTCAACACTGAGTGTGAGTAGCTGGATGTTCGAGAGACAAGCCCTGCAGGAATACATCCTGCTCTGCTGCCAGAATCCTGGTGGAGGCCTTCTGGATAAACCCGGCAAGTGAGTGCAGCTCCTACAACAAACACACACACACACACAACAGAACAAATTTCTGTCACAACTCGCATAATATCACTAGTGTGTCACGTAAAGCCTAAGGGAGGATGTACTGATTCTGTTTTGTCTTCTGAGACTGAATAGACATATTTTCCATTGTAGGCTAGCTTTAAAAAAATAGAGCTTTGAAGACCTGTAAGCTAACTTACAGACTTGAATGAAATAAATATTTCCCCCATAAATGAAAATACTGTGTTAATTTACCCATCCTTTCTTGTTGAAGTCTAATAAAGCGGGAAATTTAGTTGCTTTTTTGGAGCTTTGATGCTTCAAAATGACGTATAACGGTTTGTCATTTATTCCCCTCAGGTCTAGAGATTTCTACCACACGTGTTACTGTCTGAGTGGACTCTCAATAGCACAGCATTTTGGAAACAAAGATCTTCATAACGAACTGATTCTCGGTCGGGACGAGAACAGACTGGTAGGAGATACTGAATAATCTTGTACATCCATGTTGAGTTAAGTCTGAGACTGACTGACTGATCTTCTTGTGTTTTATCATTAAGGCACCCACTCATCCTGTTTACAATATCGGTCCGGAAAAGGTTGCCCGGGCAATTGAACATTTCCATCGTCTGCCAGTCCCGGTTTACGCAGGAGCTACGACAAATATGGACCAATCATAGGCATTTCCTCTGTTCTATTGTAAAGATACGTGAAGAATTAAGCTAGCATAATGTAAAGTGGAGGCATTGTTTGTAAATGCTGTAGATTCATGTATGTTGTTGGTAGGTACTAAAGGTAGGGAAAACTTCTAAAGGGCCTCATCTTCTACAGATTCAGCATGAAAGATTTGACTTTTGGTTTGGATAAAGGCTGACCAGTTATGGCATTTCCAATATGCTTGTTCTGATCTTTGGTTAATGTTTTCTGAAGTGCATGTGGCAGAATGTTCTGGACAGAAATAAACAATTTGTATTCATTATTTGTACTAAGTCTCCAGTTAACATTTCTGTGAATTCTGAATTAATTTTGTAACATTTTAAACTTAAACAATCATTTATCATGGTCAATGGAATTATTACTATAATGTTATCATTAACATCTACAACTGACTAAAAAAATGACTACAGGTGCATAAGAACCACACAGCACATAAAGGATAAAATAGTTTTATTTATATTCTCATTGTAAAGGTAGGCCTCACCTTGCAAGACAACTGTTGGCAGTATGTACAACATACCTGTAACTTCCATGGAATGGAATCGGACAAAGACCTACACAGTTTACTAATGTCCTATGTGGAAAATATGATAAAAGATATACACACGCACACACATCTCCTAGACACTCAAAAAGCAATTTCTGGGGTGCGCTGGAATCAAATTTCCAACATTTAGAACATTTACCTCAAGTCACAACATGAATCTACTCATTCAATATTGACTAGCTTTGTGGGGGGGAATAAGTTTGGACGTTCATATTCCCAATATGGAGAGAAATACATAAAATATGTTTCTGGGAGGCTCAGTCGACGGATGCAAAATCAATGCTTTCACTTAATAACCTCAGTTTAAAAAACAACCTGTAAACTTTTACTACATCAGTATCAGGCTTAAACAACAAATACAAACACAAGCTCAGCAGCCCTCCCATAAAGAATTTTTTTTATTTTTGTTTTTTAAATAAGGGATTTTAAGTCAAAATGTGTTACTTGTCCCATAAGTCTAAGAAGGGGTACACTGATGGATGCTTTAATAGAACATTCCTTTATGGAAAAGTTACAAATATTTAGAAAGGCAAACCACTCAGGACAATTCAGCTAAGGGTAAGTTCTAAGCAGGCTTTTTAAGATACTCAACAAAAATGTATATTTAGCAGTGCTAGGAGCTGTACGCCTCGTTCATCCCTTTAGATTCCACCTGGAGGGATTGTAGACAAGGGTACAAAAAAAGCATCAAGTCCATTTGTTGCAAAGCTGCCTCAATTTTGGGTTTAAAATCATCGTTTGTTGTTGCGTGTGCCAGGACGCAAGATGGACGACCAAAGTCGAAAAGGGAGGGAGAGAAAAACAAGCCGTGACTTAAATTGTGAGTCTTTATCCTGTAAGGGGTGTTTCTAGCCCCCGTAACACGATGAGAAGGTTTCTGCAGGCGTAGAATCGAGGGTTCTCTCGTTGTTCTGGCTGACATTCACTGGAGGAGATTGAGAAAATTTGGGTAGATTCTGGTACATTAAACAATGACAAAACAAAAAAATTAACCAGGCCGTTGTCGTGACTCTCCCTCCCCTCAAAGGAGAACTTTGTGGAGCAGGCCGAAGATCTGCTTATTAGCTGTCCTCCCCGCGGTGCTTCTTCCTGGAACGGTGTTCATCCAGCTCGGACTCGGAGCTGGAGTCGGACCCTCCGTCAAAAGCAGACACAGCGCTGCCTTTGGGGTTGGTGTACAGGCTGCTGTCTGAAGAAGAGTAGTTGGACTGAAGCTGTGTGGTCCCCTTGACTTTCTCCAGTGCCCGTACTAGAATCACATAACAAACATTGTATCAAACAGTGACATAAAGACCTGTATTCCACAGGTACCCACTTAGCTAGACTCAACAGGCACCAGTAGATGAATGCTAACGCCCACCTTGTTGCTCCAGCAGGGCGTTTTGTTTCTTCAGGTCATCGATGTCCTGCTGGTGCGTGTGATTTTTTCGTCGCATATACTGTATGTACTCTGTGGCTTTATCTAGGATCTGAGCTCGGGATGCCTGTTTGATAGATTGCTGTCAGCAACAAATGAAAAACTAGATTTTGACGCAAGGAATTTTCATTTCACATAACAGCCATTTCTCTAAACAAATCTCTTTCAAAATAATACAAAAAAATAAACAAGACTTCTTTCAACAGTTACACATATCTAAAAAACATAATAGCCAACCTTGGGGTCATTCTTTATGATGATAAACAAGTTAACTGTGGCTTGAAGGCCAAACTTTAATAAAGCAAACTAGCAAAATAACAATGTACTACGTACAGAGCTACATTCATCTGAAGGCTCAGACACCAGGAACAAAATAAGCAACAGTGCAGGACAGAACATTATATCTACTACACTCAAGCCCTCTGTTTTTAGGAAGGGGAAACCCCTATTTCCCCTATAATGACTTCCTGGCTCCATGCCTGTATTTGAACCACATCTATCGGTCTGGACCACATTAGAATCTACTCTACTGCTTCACTTCACTTTGCATTCACACACTGACCGTTTAAACCACATTGACACCCTATGCCAATCACCACATGGTCACATTTGTAACACACACACA
>JBAJNP010002625.1:21157-46398 GCA_036877545.1 Yasuhikotakia modesta
ACACACAACTTTAGAATCTGTAATGCAACTATAACAATCACAAGAGACATTTCATTAACAGAGTACAAACACCCTTTATCCCTTCCTCGTGGTTTTACCGTTGACTTTCACCAACCTTTTCACCCTGCAAGGCGGGAACGGAATCCCGAAGGCTGTGAAAGCTGTCTTTGATGTGGTCCCTACGCTTGCGCTCCAGCGCATTGTGGTGTGCCCGTTTGTCTGCCTGCAATGAAAGAATCACAGAGACTTTAGCCTCTTAGTTTGGGATTGTGCCACTGGATAGTGGGCTATACGGAAATAAGTTTGACTTAGCAACAAACGACCAAAACTGAGCTATCTTTGTTTTTTTACTTAACTATAAACCCAAACAAATTTAAGGTGATTTAAACCTGGCAGGCTAAACAAGAACTAAGAGAATCAACTGCTTGGGTTATACGTTGTTTTGCTTGGTGGTAAATAATGTTCACGTTTATCAGACCATTCTAAAGCTAACTTACAGTTTTAACTTATAGTTGCACAAGGCAGTGCATAAACAGTCTATGCATTTATTCCATTTATTATGTGCTGATGGGAATTAAAATACTTGTTGTGCAACACAGCACAGTTCTTTAAAAGACTATTTATCAGACCTCGTTTCAGTAGCCTGGGACTGCATCGCTGAAAAAAACAACATGGCCACTGGAGTCCAATGTCACTGGGCTTGGCCAAGACTGTCATTATATAAAGGCACAGCTGTAAAACCTGTTTTAAATTCAGTGACTCATTAACAAGTGGCTCTTTCACATTCAGTGGAAAAGAGACAAAACAAAAGCTGTTATCCAAATACTGAATTGCCACTGGGCCACACAAAGACATTTCAGTGTGTATCTCTGTCACCTGGAACAGTGAGGTGTGGTCACGGCATTACAGGCAGACTCAGGCTGACTGTCTGATGTGTCAAATGCTACCCTGTACACTGCCAGTGTTGGGATTGTATTACACATACGTGAGGTGTAACATCTCAACATATCTTACATAACATTCTTGCTTCAAGTGTGGTGCTGACTATTCATGTGGCATCCCCACAATGCAGCCACAATTCTGTCACAAGAAGCTAACATGTGACTCTACAAACCTCTGGAAAACAAAACAGAAACTATGAAGAGCTACTGATTATATCAGTGAAAGAATCTAAGAGATACGATTGGTCAGGACAGTTGTCAATACAGCCCTTAACACACCCCCCTTGTTGTCTTATGATCTCAACTTCCTGATGATCAACAACAAAAAACACTATTTCCTCCCAGCACAAAATGAAAGGGAGATGAAAAAAGAGTTTGGGGACATTGTAGACATTGTGTCTCCACAGTCTATACAGTTCAAAGCATGAAAACAAAACACAACAACAGCAAAAAAAAGCTTAACAATAGGACAGTGTTGTGTAGTCAATATATTAGTCACCAGTAGTCATTATGTTTGTCAGTTCTGCGTGTTTTGACGCCTTGAAAACCCAAACGTGTTGTTTCCTGCGATGTTGAAACACATTTTGAATGCACAAACTGTTTAGCTATTAATGCAAATTAAAATCAATTTATTTTCCTGGTAAATAAAACTGGGGAATTATTTCAGCCCCATAAAAAATGTTGCTATAAAAAATTTGGGGCTAAAAGTGGGGCAAGTAAACAAAAATCCTTATTGTTGAGCCCTGCCAACTTTGTATTAAATGCTAATGCTACCATTACTTGTAAAGAAAAAAATAAAGGGCACATTAGTTTACAAAAAAATCATTAGTGCTAAAAGATCTATAGAGGGTCCTTTGTGCACAATGCAAGTGGAGTAAATAGGCCAATAACAGGACATTGGAAATTCCTGCATACTAATGAATACAAAAAAGGTCAGAACCGAAACTATAAGAAGGCATTAAAATGATGATAGACTTCCATTAAATCCAATGCATGGAAAACTATAATAAATGCATTGCAGAAACTGAAGTGGCTTGTATTTTTAATACAGTCAAAATGCAATCGAATTATAGTCTATATAGTCTATAACACAACTCAATATGTGAGCAATGCAAGGCGTAAAACCTTGACAAGTCATCTGCCCTACATTTTCCCGTCTTAACTGGAATTGTTAAACCCAGTTCAGCATTTTATTCAATCTGAAATCTTCACTTTCACGCATGTAGGTTCATTTATACACCGTAAAATGATGCTTGTTGAGATACGAAGACAGTTTGTAGGGCATAAATATATACGCTTGTCATTATATAAATAATAAATAAAGGAATTAAATAGTAGAGGACATACATTTTCCACATTACCAATTCAATTTAACGCTAGCAAATAAACTAAATAGAAATAAGGCTACATTTATATTGCCATTATAATACATATATCCAGCTAGCGATACGTTAAAACGCTCCCATCATGCGTTTATTCTAACGGGAGCCTTTCAGCGTATCGCGTCGCTCGCTCGCCCTGTAGATCACGTATCTCTCTCTCTCTCTCTCTCTCTCTCTCTGCAGCAAGTGACCTGCTGTCGATCCTTCAGCTCCCTGAACCGATCAAAAATAAAAATAACACACTGTGTGTTTCTTTGCCCAAGCTGATTGAATCCACATCTACCCCCGTTTACTCCCGATTCCCTCGTTTTGTCGTCCATCGATGCAAATTAAATACGGCCGTTCGGTACCTACCCGGAAATAAATTGAAGCTAATCTCAAAAACAGAAGATATTTTCGGCATTTAAGGCTAAACTGGATTAATTGCTCCGCTTATTACGCACCACAGAGTGAAATCTCGGTGATTCTTCCTGTAAAAAAACAAAACAGAAAAGTACAATTGTAGCTACAGCTGTAAGAGTGATACTTATCTGGCTATTGATGCTTTTTAGCAAACATAACTGTAAGTAATGTACGACCCCCGTGTGTAAACGCTCATCTGGATATTCTTACATAGCTGGTTGGGGAATATTGATTTCAAACGCTAGGCTGGCTAACCAGCTAGCAGGCTAGCCTCGTATTGAGGCTCAAGTATCGAAAATACAAGAGGGTTCATTTTCTGTTTCCAAGCTAGTCGAGCAAACATGCAAGAGCAAAAGGCGTAAAATAATACTCACATCGCTATCGACCTCGATATCATCGTTGTCGCTCATTCTTCGGCGAAGATCGATAAATCTACACTGAATGTTGTTTTGAAAACGACATGAAACGCGGCGCAAATGAAAGGAAGAAACAGGAGAGATTCACTGCTTACACGAAACGAGATCAACGGACTCTCCACACGTGATTCGCCTACACACGGACATTTACTATGGCGCGTCACGTCTGTTAGGGAAGCGCGTGGCATTATGGGAGTTGGTGTTTTGTCCTTCCTCGCTGCTGTTGCTGTAACCAGATCTCTATTGTGTAAAAAACTACAACACCCAGTCCGTACCTCAGGGTGGCGTTTCTACTTCGCGTTAAGCGAAACCATTTATTTCTGGATTTGTCATGGTATTTGTAGTTCGTTTTATGTTAGCTTTCAGAAGGGCTTCCATCAAGACACGTGGAGACACTGAGCGACGTCTGTCATTACCTATAAGATGTATAATACAGTGATTTAATAAAACGAGTCATGAAGGTCATAGCAGCTGAAATTATTGAACGTGATACGAGTCAATGATAAAACAAGTTTGTGAAAAGCTTTATTTTGTTCGTTTTATTTTTTGCAAATTGATCCAAACTAAATGAATCACAACGTCATATTCAAAATAAGGAGATGGAATAGGCTTTAATGCAACACATTTATTTGACAGATTATTTGGCATCAAAAGCGCTTCCCACAAATGACCAGCTTCACATTTCACAAAGACCAGCTTTTATTGTAATATTTGGCCCTGGCCGAGGTAGGCTGACCACTGTGAGACTGTAGCATTGACAGATGTAGTATTTGTTAAAAATTTACATTCATGAAAACTACATTGGTTGTTCCAGCTGACATGAAACGTGTACCGACCTACCAACCCAAACCAGAATCAAATACAGTACAGAACAAATACAGTACACAAATAGGGGGTTGGGGGGGGGGGGGGATAGGCTTACAAACACTGACTAAAGACAGAAAAGTTGTATTCTGTCTATACTATTTGATATACCTATGTATCTGATATACCATGTAGCTATTTTGAGGTATATAATTTAAAGTTATATATGCT
This sequence comes from Yasuhikotakia modesta, assembly GCA_036877545.1. NCBI lineage: Eukaryota > Metazoa > Chordata > Actinopteri > Cypriniformes > Botiidae > Yasuhikotakia > Yasuhikotakia modesta. Next base: position 25,334 of record JBAJNP010002625.1, read on the forward strand.
GTATAGGCATATAGGCTATACATCCACTGTCAATAAAGATCAGACATCTTGTCTCTATGAAAACCAGGCGGATAATGTATTTCTCCCTCTCTACTCAAAATAGTGCTACCAATAAGGAGCTTAAATGGTGGATTACATGAATTGCTGGATCAGTAAAAGAGAAAAAACAAGCACATAGTTGTATTAATGCCCCACAAGGTCAGAGTACTAAACAAACGGACTAAAGCAAATGCAGAAATTCTGTTGCTGACCCTTTCCTGCAACTGAGGAAAGTTTGTAACAGCAGGTCCAGTTTATATAAGCAAGAACAAAAACAAACTACTAATATGTTGTAGTTTAGATGGTTAGATGTAGGTTAGATGTTCCTGTGTAGCTGATCTGAGCATTGTGTTAGAAGCACGAAGATTGTAGGTTCGATCCCAGGGAAAACAAGTGATGATAAAAATGTATGTGTTGAATTCACTGTAAGTCGCTTTGGATAAAAGCCTCTGCCAAATGAATAAAGGTAATAAAAATGCTGTTCTTGTAATTCAAATTTCAGATTTAGCAACAACAACAAAAATCAGTCCTTCGTATAATGTTCTGCCTCCATAATGAGAAATGAATCATTTTACTAACCAGCTATGGGACGATGGGTGACCACCCTAAAAACAGCTTTGTCCATGTGGCAGCTCACAAACACAGCTCAGACAGACCCTCCCCCATTCCTCCTCAGGGGGGCTTTGCTGGATAAATTTCATTTTCCTGTTTTTCTTTCACATACATTTAATGCCATAGTTTATACACAAACATGGACACGCAAATCAAACGTTTAGTATTTTATTACTAATCTGTCCTCATGCATATGAATAACTATACATATGTCCATCATATAATAAATGTCATTAGGTTAAAGCAAAGTTTGTAAATACTTTCTTATAGGACCAGACAGAACATATACATTCAATTTAGTACAGCAAATTACAATAACAATTAAAGTACAATCAAGTTTTAGCAAATATTTAATTTTAACACTAGATGGCACTTATAATTCAGACTATAAACGTTTCACACTAAGACCGCTGTTTGTGAATTAGCAACATTAAAGTTGGTGTCTCATAAAAACTGACCTTTCGCATGGTAGTTGGTAGGCTAGCAATAGCAATAGCAATTAAGCTAACTCATGGGTCAGATAAATCTTGGTCAGTTTGGTTTTTGGTGAATATGGGCCATTCTGCTTCCACACCTTTCCACACATTAAATGTTTTGGGTGACTGTAGTGAAAGTCAGAATTGGAAATGAATGTTACCAAAAATCACCAGGTCACATAACATAATGCTAGACTTCTGTCCTCACCATTTAAATGTTGCATCAGACTGCATACAGATCAGTGTCTGGGCTTGTAATGGAGGTCTTGCTGTCAACAGATGTTGTGGTTTGAAAGGAAAACTAACATTCTCACAGCCTCAATAAGTTTCTTTCCTCAACTGAACATGATCATAACATCATGTTAACGTTCTAATGCTGAAAAATTAGTTAGATAAAACTCAAAACTCAGTTTTGTCATGTCTAATAGTTTAATAAATCATCATATAATGGAATAATGAATGAAACCAAAACCATGTTAGCCATGTTAATATGACAAAATATGACAAAAGGCACCTCATTTTACACAATATGTGCCCTTTTTATCTTAAGCCCACATCAAAACACAAAACAGACACACACATACAAATACATGGTAAAACAAAATGCAGTTGACACTGACATTGTAAAATACTTGGAAGAACTACTGATTATATAAAAAAAAATCTAAGAGATACGATTGGTCAGGACGGGTCTCAATACAGCCCTTAACACGCCCCCCTTGTTGTCTTATGATCTCAACTTCCTGACGAACAACAACAAAAAAACTATTTCCTCCCAGCACAAAATGAAAGGGAGATGAAAAAAGAGTTTGGGGACATTGTAGACATTGTGTCTCCACAGTCTATACAGCTCAAAGCATGAAAACAAAACACAACAACAACAAAAAAGGAAACTTACTCAATAGCTCAACAATAGGACAGTGTTGTGTAGTCAATATATTAGTCACCACTAGTCATTATGTTTGTCAGTTGTGCATTCTGACGCCTTGAAAACCCAAACTTGTTGTGTTCTGCGAAGTTAGAACACTGTTTTCAACGCACAAACTTGAAAATTTCTATCTAATCAAGATTTTTATTTGTGTGAATACCTGGGACACCTCATTTTACACGACGCACGACCATTTCTTTTCTTATTAAAGCCCACATTAAAACACACACAAACATGTGGGGAAACAAAATGGAGTTGTATTAAATATGACATTGTTAAATACTTTACATTAGAAAAAGTTAATTTTCGTCAAAAATTTGTTTTTGATGAAACGTTTTCCATGTTTTTCTTTAATGCTTGTGTAACACTCATAAAATGTTTTGCATATCACAGTTATTCAAATATAATTGCCGTGGGGGACAGAACATCAAACACACATAATTCCTTTAAGAACACTTTGCAAACATTTGCTGTACTCGGAGGACTGTGTGTAATCTTATTTTTGGGATGAATCATGAATCTCCTTTAGTCATTTACTTGGGATAAAGACTACAAAACAAACATATTAAAAATTAAACTAACTTTTCAATATTAACATTATAGAACACAACAGAAACATTATGGACACATGTTAGATTATATTATTGTTTTAAAAAGTTATTAAATGTCACACATCATTACATTTGTTATCTTTCCTGTACCTGGCAATAAATTTGTTTCTTATTCTGATTATTTTAATAGCTTTTAACTACTCAGTGCTGAAAACATCAGCTAATTTTAAGATTAGCAATGCTGAACTGGTTTCGAATGTTTGAAATCGAATTCGCCGAATAATCCACAAATTTGTCAATCTACATAACAACGCTGGACCGCTGCACTGTGGTGCTAATAATACAGCTAAACAAAATACACACAGTTTACATTTGACTTTATTAGACCATTAGCGATTCTGCAGCCAATAGAAAATGACTGGATTTAGAGACACATTCTGTATTTGTAGGTATGTGTTAAAATGTTTTTCTCAAGGTAAATTTGCAGTAATTCACATGGATTATATTCAATTAAAATATGTTTTAGATATTTAGTTATTAATGAACTACTTTAAAAAGCATCCGCCAAATAAATAAATGTAAATCGCGTACTAGTTAATCAGATTGGATGTTTACAACATTTTTTGTTTACAACATTACAACACTTTTCATATCGGTAGATGTTTTATATTCTTAGGGGTGTATAACATACATTTCATAATAACATAATATAGTAGCATATTAACAGAATCCTATCTTATTTGTTTAGTAACCATGGTGATTTTTATTGAGTTGATCAGCTCTGTATGTATGTGAACTCTTCCACCTAATGTTGAGATGCTAATGTCAGCACTGTATTATTTTAAATGTTTTTAATGTTATTTAGCAATTAGCAAATACCTGACATTTCCCTCCCTTACCCTGATTCCCAATGCCACATTTATTTCAACAGCAGTTGAAATTAAACCTACCCTGCGATGTTGTGCTTCAAACAGAAATGTCGCTAGGGAGGCAACAGTTAAATATTACAGATTTATGCAATAAACAAGCTGAACTAAGCACTATAAATACTGCACAGAAAGGAAACCATTAATTTCCCCCCTGCTCTCAGTCTCTGTGCTGTTGTTAGTGAATATCCCAGACTATTGTCTGAAGAGCATCAAAGGTACATTTGAAATTTCTTATTTCAAATTATTATATTTACATAATAATTTGATATTCTTATAATAAGTTTATATTCTTATAAACTTTTGTGTGTTTTGTTTCTTTGTCTGTTGGTTTACAATAAGAAGAATATCAAACACTTTCTCCATTTTCTCATCACAGGTTCTGACAAATTTAATATCAACCTCTATCTAAAATGGCTGCCGTCAATACAACAACTGAATCCAATTTGTCAAGTTTTGACAGTTACGATAATGCCACCATGCAATATTACTCTGCGTTCTCTGAGAAGTTGGAGTTTATCTTACGTTTGAGCGTAATTACCATAACATTTATTGCCATGATGTCTCTCGGTTGCACAATGGAGGTCTCAAAAATCAAGGACCACTTCATCAAACCCAAAGGGGTGGCGACCGGAGTTGTGGCTCAGTTTGGAATAATGCCTCTCACGGCTTTCTGCCTGGCAAAATTGTTCCGGTTGGGTTCTATAGAAAGTGTCACTGTGTTAATTTGTGGATGCTGTCCAGGGGGAGCCTTATCCAATGTTATTGCTCTGGCCGTTCAAGGAGACATGAACCTCAGGTAACCTATAAAACTATAAATATGCGTTCAAAGGTTCAAAAGTTTAGGGTCACCTGAGGTAAATGGTGTCTGTTTTGAAGATGCTAAAATTTAACATAGAGTGGTTTGGAATATGAATTTGATTATATTTTTAGGTATATTTACAATTGCTTATATTTAAAGTGTATAGTTAATTTAGAATTGCACTTGTTTTAATAAGTTTACTATCAAAATAAAGTGCAAAGATTATTATTTCTTTAAAAAATGAAAAGAAATGGACCAAACATTGTCCCACCGATTACCAGTTTTGGGGAATTTTCTATTGTTTTTGCTATATCTGTAACTATTTTTGGCTAAAAATAAACAAAAATCAATTGAGCAAGTTCATAACAGATCAATGTTCAAAACACTCTTTACCTTAATCTGAATGGCAATAGAAAAACGTATAGGAATTATTTATAATTTGAGTTGTGGAGTCTAACRCAGTTTGGTTTATCTGATGGCAGTTTTTAAAGTAACCTGTAATTTCATGTTTCAAACAGAGGTGGCAGTAAAGAGGCAGTTTTGGAACTTGTGGATATGCAACTTTAACTAGCAGTTAAAAAATCTCCCCTCAGCACAAAATCTTTCAATTAAGATTAAGATTCATTTTGGTGTCAGATTTATTATTGCCTGTTCTACATTATTGCCTATTTGTATAAATTTGGTCATCTTGACAAATCTGAATGTCATGCAAGTCAAAGTATTTTAATACATCACAGAATAATGCAATAGTTAAACTAAATCATGTCATTTCCAGTTATCTGTTATTTCATATTTTGTGATTTATTTTGCAAATGGGTCGCAAAACAACAAGCAGATTTATAAGCAACTAAGGTGTTTACTGCATTCATTTATAATAAATGTGAAATTGTTAAACTTACAGATAACATATATAAATGTTTTTTTTCTCAGTATTGTGATGACAACCTGTTCCACGGTACTGGGTTTAGGTTTGATGCCCCTCATGATCTACCTGTACTCCCAAGGTTTCAGGAATCTGGAAAACTCTATTCCTTTTACTGGTATCATTATATCCCTGATTTTGATACTGGTGCCTTGTGGTTTGGGAATTCTGCTAAACTATTATGTTCCCAAGTATTCCAAGACCATCACCAGGGTAGGAAATCCAGGATTTTGAGCATGGAAACTTTTAAATAATTAGAATCTTTGTTCATTAAAAAATTGATCAAAGATGATCCTTATAAACAGATGTTCTGCCTGTTTGATGGTCATGTTTTGTGTTTTAGGTTGGACTGTCTTTCATGGGGATTGTTTTTGTTATTATGGGTATTCTAGCTGGTGTGATCGACGGAAACAGACTTTCTTCAATTGCAACTCCTCCAATTTTAGCCATAGCTGTGTTGATGCCACTGTCTGGATACATTTGTGGATACTTCCTGTCAGGTCTATTCAGGATGAATGCAGCGTATGTATGCCTTCATTTTCATCCTCGGTTAAGTGTATTGCTCCAGACTTTGGTCAAATAATGGAAAATTTGGGTTAACTATTGGTTTTCATTACAACCAAGTTTTCTCAGTTGCAGACGGACTGTTTCTGTGGAGACCGGCTGTCAGAACGTCAATTTGTGTATCACAATCTTAAAGGTGGCCTTTCCTCCTGAGGTCATTGGACAGCTGTATCTCTTTCCTGCTGTCTACCTTGTGTTCCAGTTAGCCGAGGTTTTTCTATTCATAACTGTGTTTAGATGCTACCAGAGACTGAGACATCAGCAGACATCTGAAAAAGGTACATAGACAGCATGAACGAATGACATATACATAAATGATATACTAATAGCCCTACAATCACATAGCCCTACAATTTTTTTTTCTCTACACAGAAACAAAAACTTACACAGCATTTAAAAGACAAACTGCGGGGAACAAGGAGCCCTCTGACAATGTTTTCTCATTGATCGCAAAAAACTAAAAAAAGTGGATTGTTTTCACTCATGATAGTTCTAATTTTATGAATTTATTTCATTCTAATTTTATTCTTTTTCATATGTAAACATTCACAATTCGTTTCACAATGTTTAACAAAGTCACTTACTATAAATAGAAGATAATTTCACATCTTTGGGGAGTTTCAAACTGATCATACCATAATTTTATCATTTAAGTTGTTATATTATTGTGTTATGGCTTTTGAGAATCTCAGCTTATCTGATGTAGATCAACCTCAGCTGTATTTTTGTAATTTTGTCAATAAATCAAACATTATTAATAGTAACATATAATGTAAGAAATTTCTTGATTTGTTATTTCTTATCTCCTTTTAATGTGTTTTCCGGTTACTTATTTTGTCTTATTTTAATTCTTATTTGAATACATATAAATATATATAATAAAATCCATGAGTAATTAATACAACTTAAAACATTCTCTAGAAATGTGAACATTTATAAATTCAGGCCTTTTCTAGCCATTTTGGCTTGTTTGCTTGTGGTGTTTGTTTATTTAAACTTGTATTTTTTATTGACAACAGTGAGACAACAAGATGAATAATATATAACATTTGACTTACAACAGTAAGTCTTAACAGTAATATAACAACAGTGACTTTATCATGTCTTTGAAACTAAGTGTTAGACAAACATGAGAAACATGCTTTTAAAATAAATAGAGCTTTATTTATGTTTGTCCCAAAACCAACATTTGAACATTAAGGAACCTGTTTACTTGGTAATGTAAACCTGCTATTGTACAGGCAGCTGGTATTGTATCAAAATCTGATTTCCTGCAAAATTACATCTCCCCGTTTTTCCGGTTAGGTGTGGGCAAGCTATACTTCTAGGGACCAATCAGGAATCGATTAACAGTTTTACCAGTGCATAAACCAATCAGGAGGAGTTGAATTTTGGTACAAAAGGGTTTATCCCTGTTAGTATAATTTACATACTACAAAAGCCTCAATTCTTACCTTTAATGAAATATTAACTAAAATAAATATGCAATTTGATTGTACGGTAAGGTAAATATCCAATGTTGATATCCAATGTTGTTCAGAAGATACATTCAAATTTTAGACCATAACCATGACAACCAATCAGGAACTTTATTTTAGTTGCAGTGCTATACCAACTCAATAAACATTCAAAAACGCTTTCATGTAACATTTATATCATTGTACAGAAAGGAAACTGATTTTCCAACGAAAAACATGCATCACAACATGTGTAGAGACCCCAGTCTGAAAATCCCACATTACATAAAACTGAAAATAAATTGGAAACATATTTTAATATTTAAATACAATGAAAAAAAAATCAATTCAGGCACCAACATAAACTCTGAACTTTGAAATGCACACAAAACTGAAATGCACGTATATGGAAATGATTGCATGTTATAAAGGGTTTCATGTATGTTATAAAAAAAAGGAACCATAATCTCTTAACTCATGCAGTAAAGAAGGAACTAGTAGAAGGAACTAGTGGAGTACCTATCCGGGATGCAATAGATCAGCAATGTTACTACATTTATGAAGAGTCTTTGTGTATGAATGAGGTCATCGGAACATCAACCCTGTTATTCATCAGCCTTTATGGCTATAAACACCAAGACTTTCATCACATTAGTCCTATTCATACATTGAATTATTCCAAAAGCCCTATTTAAACATTTTCAACAAACACATAATTGCCCTGCTCACTGAAAACAATACAAAATCATTTTATCTGGCTAATCCATAAATATTTGTCTACAATTAAAATAACTTCTCAACAGCCATCGAACCTCACTCTGTAAATAGTGATTAAAAAAATAACAGCCACCGATTATTCTATTTCAAACATTCAAATACGGATTTTAGGAAAAAAACACAAAAACATCTGTACAGTTCTGAGAGGCGACAAGTACTTTGTCAGTTACAGTTATGTTAGCGACGCAGCCTGTGCTGTGAAACTCCGCCTACTTTTGTCATGCACACATGACCCTCCACTTTTAGGACATGAACTGACTAAAAATGTGACAATATGGCTGCAATTATCCGTGCCAACCTCTCGCAGTGCTTGACCAGAGACGCATCTCTGAGCACAAAGAGAACTAGCGGCTAATGGCGGCTGTCGGTGGATGGGGAACGAGACGGCGGGGGCCGCTGGGCCGGGGTGGGCGGCGATGCTGATTCTGCGCGAGATCCACCCTTGGCTTCTTTGGCCCGCACAGGAGAAGTGCTGGCAGATCGGGAGTGACTTCTGGAGCGGTTATGTGATTTGGGACTGTGTGAACGGGAGCGGCTTCGAGATCGTGATGGGGAGCGCCCGCGGGAACGAGAGCGGGACGAGCTGTTTGAACGCGAGCGACTCCTGGATCTATGGAATGGGAAAAGAAAGAGAACATTCCAGTGAAACTTCGGATTTGTAAACGTAAACATTCCCCAGATGTGTAACTTACTTTTTCCTGGCTGCCTCAACGAGTTTGATTTTCCTACCATTGATCTCCTTCCCAGATAACTTCTCCAGGGCATTTTTTAGATCACTGTGTGTAGCAAACTCAACCACACTTGAGGAAGAGATAAAAGTTAAAAGATTAGCACTCACCCTTAATCCTGGTTCATTCTAGCAAACGATGACATAGTAACTCCCAGATCATTTAATGAGTGGCTTGCTGTCACTTTGTTTGACACCAACGAATCAAACGTTAACTAAATATAATGTTTATAACTCTTGTGTTTAATCATAAACCATTATTACTGCTACTGTTCTAACCAGTAGTCCTGTCATTTATTATGGTGTCTGCCATTTTTGGCCGATCTTCTAAACGAATCTTAGTAAGAAAAAAGCATGTGAAAATGTATAAAAATGAAAATGTAAAATTTTAATGTAACACAAACAAACCACTGGCTTACCCTTCATTAAGTTTCGGGCGATGGGCATCTGCAAAAGTAACTTCTCCAGCCTGTCTCATGAAATCCTTCAAATCCTACACACAGCACACCAGAATCTGAGTTAGCGTAGCAACTTAGCTCATCGCTTTTGCATGTGGCATAAAGATCAAGTTCTATATTAACTTTCATAGTTGGGGTCCGAGAATCTCTCAGCTCACGTTTGGACCTGGTCCACGTGTAACAAAAAAGCCAAAAATTTGCCTACACAACAGATTCGTAACCAATACAGGATTCAGGAAGAGAGGGTTTGGAAGTTAAAAAGCACAAAATGTGGCACTGAGAATTAAAAAATATGAACTTCTGAAACTCTGAAAGCTTGTTAATTCTGGTTAGCTCTGGCTTCTTAAATAGGTAACCATGCTAAACAAACCACAACCGTGGTTGTCGTGGCGCTTTAAGGAGAGAACAATCGGGACCATGGTAACTTTTGGCTTGCTTTGACATTCTTGGATCCCCAAAATTAGCAGATCAAACACGTGGGACAGCTTGTAAATAAGCCCCCCACATTAGTAAACAGTACATTTACATTTTTATGTAATACAGTCTACAGACAAAAGCATTCTTATGTAGATGTAAACAGAATACATGCGGTAGAGTAGGACTTCCCTCCACCGACCAATCGCTGTTCGTGCCCCCCCCCAAGGGCACTTGAGAGTGAACAGGGAGGAAGAGATTAGACTAATACCTGGGAACGTACCCATCAGGCTGAGGCCATAACCTGGAGATTTTATCCTCTGCCACGTGTGTGGAACCACCAGAGAGCAGGGTGGGCGAGTAAACCATTCGAAGCCTCTCAATTTACCGAACCCCTCGATTGATCGAGATTCTCTCTCTTTCACTCAATCTCTCTTTCTCTCTCTGCCCCTCTCTCTGTTTCGTTCTCTCTCAATCACTCTCTGTCTCTCTCTCTCTTTCGGCTCGGCACCGTCACAAATTGCGCTTTGTAGCGGCAGCCATCGCTTCTAGAGCAAGAGGAGAGCTTTCATGCGATCAGCGAAGGTCAACTAGGCGTGGGACACAGGGGGAGTGGCTTAACCAGAGAGAGAGGGACCCTGAAGGGGTTAACTCCACCTTTAGCGAGCTCTTCCATACGACACAACAGTCAGGCTGGCAAATAGAGGGGTGAACAATTGGTTAAAACAGAGGCAATGTGACTTATCCATAGTTTTCCTAGTTTTCCTTAGTTATCCTTCTCTCTAGCGATACAGGATGTTTTTAAAGAATGCAGAAGTTAAAATCAATCAGAATGATGCTTAGCGTGACCTTTTGTTTTTCTTTTGTAGTTAAACACATTTTTACACATTCTAGCTGCCTGTGGAGGAATTTCTTTGGTATTCGCAATGCTTGGAAATACAGCTCACTGTCTCACAAAAGACAGGTAACCATTAAAAACGTACCTGCCAGCTGACTCTGGAGGACAAGTTTTCCACGATAAGGCGGTTCTCAGTGCGCATTGGTGGGGGGTTTCTGAGGGGTGACACGGATGAAAACAAAACAGAGTTATTCACAAACAAAACAGCGTCTTCTTCAAAGTCACATAGTGTGTTACATTATCAAGTAAACAGATTTGACAATCCCCTAATTTTCAAATATTGGTTGTAGGGCAAAAGATAAATGAAACTTTTTCTTTTTTTAAATAAACCAATAACAAATAAACAACCAATAAACAAATGGGCCGTAATTCAGTCATTCATCAGTTTTTAGTCAGTGACTGTGGTGCTGTAGATACAACACAAAAAATAAAATCAATGCTGTCTATAGTTTGGTATAGTCGATGCTACCACTACTATAAAACAAATGAATAAATAAGATAGAGGACATAGAAGATAGAAGCTACTTTTACCTGCGGCTGTCCTGAGAGCCACGCCCATAGCGGCCAGGGAAACGCCCTCCACCACCTCCACGGCCTCGACCCCCACGCAGGCGGACGCGAGCATGTTCAATGGTGACCCTGAAGAGCATGCAATAAAAAACACTGTGACATGTTCGCCCACCCACCGGTAAAACTCATCTGGTTACACAGTTAAGTGTGTCCCATTAGTTAGTATGATCGGTTATCACCAACTAAATACTTTCTTTACCTCTACTGTAGAGGCTCTTATATTAGAGATTATGGCTCTACGTCACATACTTTCACCAAATCTGTGTTGCGATGCCACACAATGCATTGCAATGCAATATAATTCAATACAAAGCAATGCAATAACATATAATATAAAAATAACACAATTATACCTCTCATTGCATAGTTCCTTCCCATCAAGTTCATACACGGCATCTTCTGCGTCTCTCGGATCATCAAATTCCTTAAAAACACAAAGCACATAAAATGTGGACATTTAGACAAATTTGAAACATTTATTCTGACCCACGACTTTATTGTGGTTGTGTCTCTAAACCAGACGAGCTGCCCTCTGCACAGCATTTCTGAGGCATCGTAAGGATAGAATAACAGATACCCAACCACGCTCACTAGGTAGTGAGCTCATGTGTTTGACAGCACAGCCCACACGCTCTTAATATAGTCATAGAGGTTAGGCGTTGACCCATATATACAGTTCAGTTACGGCTGGTTGTTCATTGCAATACTTATATTAAAAGGCTCACAATAAAAACTTACGACAAAACCGAAGCCTCGTTTCAAGTCAATGTCTCTGATTCTTCCGTAACCCTTGAAGAAGCGCTCGACGTCTTTCTCTCTGGCAGAAGGGTTCAGCCGACCGATGAAGATGCGACAGCCGCTCATCCTCTTAAAAAACAAACGCATTTTGTACATGAATTATATCTGTTAGTTTTATATGAATATTGCATTCATGCATCAGTAAAGCGTCAAAAGGCCAAAGCCCAGGAAGACGCTTATTCGCACACAAGCGCTACACAAACATCAAGCCATTTAAACAAGACATTCATATAAAACAAACGTCGAATATATACATTTTATAAATAAACTGTCTCAGGTACAAACCTCCGATGTCTAATGTTTCCCCGCTGAATAAATCGCGTCTATGTGGAAACGGATCCCTCACAAAATGGAGTCAGTCGAGAATGCGAACCACGAGCGCTGATCTCAGATCAGCTCAGGAGAGCATCACAGCCACTGCGCTTTTAATACAGTACTAGAATTAATATGTATTATAAGAGGCATTATTTACATATGTTTTTTTTAAATAATTACATTGGTCTCCCAACACATATGTAAAAAAAACACGTTGAAGTCTTATAAGACAACAAACGAGAATGATTATTCTACGTTGATTCTGTTTTATATACTTATATACACTTTAGCACTAGATGGCGATAACATACAGAATTATAACATATAATGAATGGCTACTTTTATCCAAAGGGCCTTACAGTGCATTTAATACACTTTTATTGTACGTCTGTTCCTTACGACAGAACCTCTCCTGTGCATTTATTTATACCTGAAATGATTTAGTGATCTTTCAACTCGAAATAACCATGACATGTATGCACTTCAAATGAAAGCTTTAATTAGAAATAGTTATATACACACTGTAGAATTAAATTAAACTTTATACAAATATTAAAATACTATCTTCACACCCACAGCAATGTACAGAGAAAAAAAAACAAAGAAGTGTAATAGGGGCTGAGTGGATGAGTCAACTTATATTACGTTTAAATGCAGAAAACACCGTACAACAGTGTTCCACACACATCCAGGATATCCTTTGCTTTCTTTTTTTTTAACTCAAAAATGTAACATCCTTTGAGTAAAATCTGGTAAAAGGAAATAAAAACTATTTCACGGTCACTGAAAAGTTTCTACAGGAAACATGAGAGGACAATCTTAAGCCACGTCCTACAACTGAGCCTCTGAAATCAACAAGACAATGTGTATGCATAGAAAACAAAAAGTAAGGCATAAGGACACTGAAGACAAATTTCCATAAAGCCAGTGAAACCGATGAAACGATTACGAAGTGAGAAATGTATGAAATGTACAAGTTTAAGGCAGCAATAATATTTTGCCTTCAGTTTGCATGACAAATGTAGATCAATTTACACAAAAGAACTAAACTAAGGATGTACAGACAGGCAAACTGCCCTCTCTCTCCAAAAGTCAGACACATAAAAATATATATATTTGATGCATGATGATAAACATTTGGGTCTCGCGTCAAACACGGGAGGTATACACATGAGGTGACTGTGTCCAATGGACAAGGGTGTAAAACACAAATCCAAAAAGCAATTTAATTGGTTCATTGGTTTTTTCAAACGTCCTCGTATCACAAAAACACACAACACACTACCAGTGATGAAGACCTATTTCTGGGGCTGCACTTACTGACCTAAACTTTTAACAATGTGTTTAACAAGAAACGAAAGTCAATGCGGCTGTACACTGCATTTAATCAATGCACAACATGTTTCAGTTCTGACTTTTTTTGAAGCTTACAAATGAATCAAATGATTTAAGTAAGTTTCCTTACTTAAAAATGGTGCTTCTATTATTAAAAGCCACTGATTTAACTTTCAAATCTTAGCCGAAGTAACTATAAGCAAAACATTCAAATGTTAGATGTCATTTAAGGATCGGCAGAGCAAATTCAACAATCCAAGAACAGCCCAGTAAATTAACTTAATCCACAGCCAATGTGTCCTCTTAAAAAAAACAAACGATTAGTTTTTTGTGTGCGTAACACAACCATGTATAAGGTTAGATTAAAACTAAGCTTTTTTGAAGCATAATCATGCTTTGAAAACGAGGAAGAAATAAGTTTAGGTTATTTCTTTTCATTAAAAAAGACTTTTGGGCCATTTCACAAAGCACATATCATATCTCTCTCACTTTGGACAAACAGAGATGTAGACAAAGGACATCCGTTCTACTTAAATAACATCTCAATTTTAAAAAATGGAGGTATTGAAAATGTTTCCTATTTCGGAGATAAGAAGCCTGGATGACATATCAGCCCTCTTCAAATCACGACAACCACAGTCACACAGGCATCAGAAACACACGCACACACAGAGCACAGCACAGATACTTCTCGACAAATAAAAAGGCAAGCATGTATTTGAATACAGTACAATGTAAATCAGTTCAACCCTGCGTCTCGCACAAGGGACAAGCTTTTGGATCAAGCGTCGGGGATGGTGTGTCGGTGCTATGCATCATGCTGCAGTTGTGCCGTGCTGCGGTGTGTACGCCCGTACAACCAAACAGAAATAAGAAATTGCACAGAACATGCAGCATCGAAGAGAAAGGGGCGTGGCTTAGCGAATTGTAGCTGAACCCTCCCCTCGCAGTCATTGGCGGAGAGGTCAACGAATCAAATTCATTCATCTGGAATTAGCGAGTCCTGGCGAGTGTAACTGATTATTGAACCCTTAAACAGTTCTGGTCAGGGGTTTTCCACTGAAGCTGTCGGACTCCTCAAGGTCTCGCAGACACCGGGGGTGGGTTGTTTGTTGGGAGAGGGGCAGCTGACGGACATCTTGTTTTACTGCTGTGTTTTGAGGGATGGCTATGGGTGTTTGGTGAGAAGCTTTAAGGGTTCATATCCTGGTCAGCAATGAAGAGAGAGGGGTGAGCGCACGCAGACTCAGGCCTCCTTTAGCAATGGAATATCTGGGGAACAGACAAGAGCTCCCAAAATCAGTATAAAGTAATGAGGGAAATAATGCTCATAAATTTATACATACTTAATAAATTCAAACATTTAAACATCTGCACGCACACACACACATACACACACACACACACTTTCAATAATAACCAGTCTGAATCATTATATTATTTTACAAATTATATTTTGATTATTATTCATTATATTAACAGTTTAACAATGAACTCTTCCTGGTTTTATACTGGGCAGGTCTTAATGCTTAAACAAACAGAGTAAAGTCCAGCAAAGTCCACTATTCAGAGGCTCAATCGGCCGTCCAGTGATACACATTTGTGATAACATTTAAATCACCTACCATCACCATAATCCTCAGCAGAAGCGACTGAAAGCAGGCTGTGCTGATCGCTGCTCTCGCTGCTCTGTCTGCGGTGCAGAGCTGCGGCTGCACCCGGCTGCTCAGCAGTCCAGGAAGGAGACGATGAAGATGATGCAGAGGAAGAGGAGGGCACCTGGTGAACCAATACAGTCTCTGCGTGACACGAGGGCACAGCGGTCGAAGTGGAGGGAAAATTGTAACCGCCCTGAGCTTGTTCAAAGGGTTCACTCGAACCGTCGACCTGGGGTCCTTCTGACAGCACGATCTGAACCCGGGACTCGGGAGGCGGCACGGAACCGCCCCCCGCGCCGTACACGGCTTCTTCGTAAGAAGGCAGCGAGACCTGAACACCCTCCACCATGATGGAGGTGGGCTGCCCTGACACGCCCTGCTCACGGCTGTTTGGAAGAAGGGAGGAAAGAAAAACAGAGACATGAGAATAACAACAAGGCCTAAATCTGATCAAATCCCGACCTGCGAATTACATCACAGCGAGGTCATTACGTAACTGCAAATTACTGGAACAGCAATGCTGTAAGGGAGGTGCCATATTTGTTCGTGTCCAGCCGTAAGAACCTGAATTGACTTCATCTTAGCGTGCTGCTAAATTTAGCACACTGTCAACATATAAAAACTCACATGAATCAGTTCTTATTATTAAACACTGAGAGAACAAGCCTTTATGTACAAAGACGACGACTGCACATTCTCAATGAATTAGAATTAAATAAGATTCCTTTTTATATTCATTTTGTTTGCATTTACTTTTCAATAAACTCAGTTAATAATTCATTTAATGTTTAAAATTCAATAACGATGTCAATAATTACTATTAGGACTTTTTTCATTGCTTTTTTCCAACCTCTTTTTGACACTAATAATCCAATGAGTGTTTGTTTTTTTGCTGCTGTGCCTTTAAGAAGCCTGTGGTAAAACATTCTTCACATGTGAAACGATTCACAGCTTTTGCACGCAGGAGTGAGATGAATAAAGTTATGTGAGAGTTCCACTTGGATAAAGGTTGTTTTGAAAGCCTTTGAAAAATAGAGTTTTTATGGCCCCTTTAAAACTAAAAATATAACTCAAAAAAGCTGAGCTCTACATCTACATTTATTCAAAGTGGCTACTTGGGAATCGAACCCACAACCTTTGTGCTGCCAACACAATTGTCTACAGTATGAGCTACACTGTTGAGGACAGTAAAGAGGGACAGAGAGTCTCACCGGCTGTGATGGAAGGACTTTAGTTTTGGTTGAAGTAAGACAAACAGAACCACCAACAGGAGAATGAGAGCCACAGAGCTGGCGGTGGAGGCCACGATAGACAGCGCCGGCATGGGCAGAGTCGAGTGTTGCTCCTCCCCTGAAAGTTCCAGTGATGTAACTCATTAAACGCACGTGATTGGTCGAGCTAATTTGTAGTTTAAGCATGTGGTGCTGTGATGTACCCTGTACGGGGTGACAG
Source organism: Yasuhikotakia modesta (assembly GCA_036877545.1). Classification (NCBI taxonomy): domain Eukaryota; kingdom Metazoa; phylum Chordata; class Actinopteri; order Cypriniformes; family Botiidae; genus Yasuhikotakia; species Yasuhikotakia modesta. Next base: position 42,013 of record JBAJNP010002625.1, read on the forward strand.
CTGATCTGCATAGATGACTTCCACTCTCCGTTATCGCAGGTTCGGAAGTGGTATCCCCCTTTCAAGACGTAACCCTCGTCGCAGAAGTACTCGATCACTGTCCCCTGGGTCAGTCTGTTGCAGGGCGACGGGTGGCAGTTAAAGCCGCCATTCTCTGGCTCACTTGGTGGTTGACAAACTGTTGGAAACAGTTATTATACACAGTGCTTATGTATACATATATACATACATACATACATACATACATACATGTGTATACATAGACACACACACACTTACAAGAAGTAAATGACGGTAACAACTAATGCATGTCAGAATTACTGTAATTACAGTATGACGTTCTTCATTTCATATCCTGTGAAATGTGTTTCTATAGCAACACACAAAACACCAAATTGGGACTATGTGCTGCGTTACCTATAATAGCAAAATATTTAACACAAAAAACATACACAAACGTTTTTTTGATAGTGGAAACTTTCCCTTACAGTAATTCTAACGCAGCATTAATCTTCCTGGCAACGAAACGCACAGAATGAACGTACCGTCATTTTTGATGCAGCGAGGAGGATCGGGTGACCAGTGCCCTGAGACTGTGCAGGTAATGATGTTGTAGCCATCTAGCATGAATCCCGGATCACAGCTGTACTGGAGCAGTGTGCCCACAGAGAATGAGCCACGATTAGTTTCTGTCAGGTTCTCATGGCCGTGAGGCACGACCGGGGGTCTCGTGCAGCCTGCGGGGGGCAGCAGAGAGGTTAGCATGGAAACCATTACGCTGTAAATATTTTTTATAAAAGACAAAACAGTTTAACAATAACTGCTAAACGGTCTCATGATTAGAAAACGCTGTTGTTTTTGTGTGGGATGTATGTCACAGTTAAAGATTTTCCTTAGTATAAAGCCAACGATTATTTAATACAGCCACAGTCAGACAGTTTGGACGGCACAGCCAACCATAAACAAACTGAAGGCCATGTGAAAGTCATTCGATACACGTCTTGGATCTAAACGTGAAGGCGAATGAATAACAGAAAGCTTTGCATGACTGTTGTTTCAGTATGTTCAGTCCAAATCCAGATTTGATTTCAAAACTGTTCTCCAAAGCTTTTATATTATATTCAGACATCTGCAGTGAGAAAGCATTTTACTAGCATGCTAAATGCTAATATAGTTCGTTTCCAAACATTAGCAAAGATTGCAGTGGTAGGAATCACAAACTGTGTTTACACAAACCACACCTTTTCTGGTGGGTCACAGTTCAGAACGGACAACAGGAAACGTTCCCAGAGCATTCTCTGAAATCACAACTCACACAACTGTTTATGCATAACTTTAGTAGATCTCATATATATTAAAAACGTTATTCTGCAGTTTTAAAAGCTGTAACGTTTGAAGACTACTCTTACATCCAAGCAATAACATAATAGCAAATAACATTTTCGTTACTTAATGGAAACGTTCTCACAATGTTATATTATTAGCTGGGGGAATTTTGACATCAAACAAACTTGGGCCTGAACCAAAGGCTTCAGTGTGAAAGTGACCTGAAACTCATTATGTGTCAGGAAGAGAGAGACAGAGGTTACAGGTCAATCCTCATCTATATGGCTGTATGGTGTTAAATTCCACCCTCCAGTTCACAAAAACACACAACACACATAATGTCCGGCCCTGTGATACTTTCTGCCTCAGGCCTAATAGCACAAAGCCAACGGTTTCTATTTCTCTCTCTTTTCTCTGTTTATCACACAAAGGCTTATGAAAAGAAACACATTTCCCAAATGCTCCGATCCCTGAGTCTCATTTATACATCAGAGCACTCAAAACATCGCAATCCCTACATCACATTTATCCGAAAGACAAACAGGGTCTTTTTGGAGAGACCCCTCTATTATTGTCTCCTATAATCTGAGCTTTTAATTTGTTTTTAAACTGAGATCAGCCGTTTATGGACCGTTTTGGTCAATTTACCAGCGAGTCACTTTCACAATCCCTCGTATCAATCTTGGGGAGCGTCTGTAAATGCTTGTTTTTGTTTGTGGTGATGTGCTAAGGGACCATTCTCTACTGACCTCTACGTTTTGGTTCCCTCAAGTTTTTTTAAAGGAAATTTACCTCAGTAAGCAATTAAGAAGAACAAAATTCATCCTTTTTGCTTAAGAGAATACGACAATGTACATTACCACGAAAATGATACAAAATGTGACCAACTCTGCTCATGAAATGAATTTTTAGCTTCAGCTTCCTGGTTTTGCTTCGAGTCTGAATTAACTGGAACTTTAAACTTTTTCTTCCTCATTGTTATATATATGAGTCACAGAGAGTCACTATGATAAAAAAAAGGCATGAATAGAATCATTGAATTGCAGAAGATCATGTATTTATGAGAGATGACAAGAGCTGCCATGACAATATGGGCAGGATCTCCAAAACATCTAATGCAGATTATTTGCAAACAATAGAGTACCAAGTAGGACAGGCTGGGTGACAAAATCCAAAACTATGTTCTGAACTGGTATGTTCTAAGGCAGCATGTCACATGTTGTAATTCCAATTAACCAGTTTGGCTAGAATAAGTTTCGAATGAAACTAGGTCAGTTCACCAAACACATGCTAACTTACAGATAACACCAACCAGAACTTTGACCAACTCCTAACAGCACCAACAATCTTGGTTCAGATAATCCAAAGAAACACAGACTGTCAGACCTTGTGGTCCCGACTTTCCTTTAACCTCCATCTGTCCACAAAATATTCCAATTATCCATTATTACAAATGGTTCTGGTGTAAACCAGATCGTATTAATGCTGCGGATCACAGCTGCTTGGTGAGACTGGATCTCAGTGGCCTGTGTGGATTAGAACCTGCTGTCTCAAACCGTAATCTACGACACTCCCTTGTAAATAAGTTTTTGTTTAGGATCTCATTATTACACAGGCTTCTGTTTTTCCTCTTTGTTGTTTTCCCGTCTCTCCTTATTCTAATCCCCAAGCAAGCTGTTAAAAAATTGGGAGAAACAGGGATTTAGTGCTATCTGCCATGTACAGAAACTGGAAAAATCAGAGGAGGCCAAAGGTGGGCGGTGTGACATTAACAACAAACATTTTGTATCATGGTAACAATGTAAATAACAATATATGTATTTTTGCTGCTAATTCAACAACACAATCTTTTACATATTAAATAAACATCCTATTTTTCGACAATCTAGTGAGCTAAATACTTCATAAACAAAACGTTTCATTTGTTTTTGTTAATCAAAACTTGAGCACAAACCAAAATATACAACTATTTATTATTAAACAAATGAAATAGCTGCTTTATATAGTGAAACACAAGAAAATACTGAGTGTATCACAACATATATATACAGCTGCAAAATATATGGTGGCTATGCATAACAAATAATATTGCAATAACAAAACAACCTTTCAAAAACATTTGTATAGTCACATTTTTAGGTCACTGCAGACAGCAAAGATTTGTGTCATAAATAATGGTTGCATTACCATTAATACACAAAATTACTTAAACGTTGGTTGTGTAACCTAATACCTAACCTTCATGCCACAGTCGATCATACCTCACCCAGCCCTGGAGGGGGGGGGGCATGTGGCAACATCTCTCCCAGACCTAAACCTCATGCAGAGACTCATTCATAATAGATGTTTTGATCACTGAACAGTCACCAGCAAAGGCCATTACAAAAACTTCCCCAGAAATTCAGTGGTGTTAACCTGACGCATTTATTGCGCCGCGAGCACGACTTCGTTTGCGAAACCCGCATGCCGCAGCTGCAGAGATATGAAACCCATCCGTGACACAACATGTCTTGAATGGCTCTCTGAGGGCTAATAACAGTATGCGGTTTCCATCTTGTAAGGGAACGCCGCATGAGAGACTGGAGGCCGCAAGTTACTCGAGTCTCGTGTTTCTGTGTACCTACACACTTCAGATTAATCCTGAGGGGGGAAGAGAGGGGCGTTAAAAAAAGTCGATGTGTGTGAGTGTGTACGTGTTTACAGCTTCCACATGTGTTTTGAAGCAGATTCAAAGGGTTAAAGGGAAACTCGCATGGGGCGTCGCATTTCTGTGACGGGAAAAGCTGAATGCGAGAGATAAAGCATGCTCACGGCCGAGCAGGAAGCAGTGCTGGGAAAGAGAACTTCGGTGGAAGGATGGCGCTCCTGCAGAGAGGAGAGCATGAGGAACGCTGCAGGTTTACACACGCATGTCTAATAACACAGAACTAATGAAAGCAGCAGAAACACTCAGGCTTGGCTGCTGCAACAAAACCAGCCTCAACAAGATGTAAATGACTGATCTCTGCTTTATAAAGCTATGATTGTTCTGAAGTCTAACATAACTGAGCCCAAAGACTG
>JBAJNP010002626.1:0-46396 GCA_036877545.1 Yasuhikotakia modesta
ACAGACACAGGCATAAACACACAAACATAGGCACAGACACAGGCATAAACACACAAACACAGGTACAGACACAGGCACAGATATTTCACAAGGCAGCCATTTACCACAAGGGATTTGGCGGTGAAAGAAATTACTGATCAACCCCTTCCTCAACTCCCAGCCAACACAATAATGTGTGACGTAGAATCCAGAGACGCTGTGGAACACTGATAAAGAACAGATCCATGCCTTCACTGCAGCCTAGAATGAGATCTGGAGCCAGTCATTCTGCTCATTCAGAGCCATGCTGTCTGCTTCTAATTCAAATGTGTCCACATAATAGAAACTGAGGTTTAATTGTAATACAAAAATCTCAGTGCGGGGCTGAGTAGAATTCAGCCAGAGGAAGTTGAAAATTTGGCTCTCGGTTTCTAAGAGAACAAGATAACCATTTACTCAAACTCAAGTTATTTCAACCTCATAACACTTCTTCTAAATATTTATTCTGAGGAATAAATCACTGTTTTATTTTGTTGTATAGATATGAGAAACAAGTTCTCTAGTTCACAAACACAGTGAGGTAGGGTCAGAATGACATGCGGTTGATGCCAGAATTGTGTTGTTCTGTGTCATGTAGTTTTAAGATGGCGGTGGATGGTGTTTGGAGATTAACCCTGAGATGTTCTGTCATCCACAGCAAGTGGTGTCTGCTCTCCGTGCGGGGGTCAATCCTTCAGGTCACCCCTCCAACGACACCAGCATGTGGGACCTCAGTAGCTCCTTCTTCTTTGCAGGAACTGTCATCACGACCATAGGTAAGTGATGTATCACTTCCTGTGGTTAAAGTATTTATCAGTACAAAACCTTCTGAAAACAATGAACAATAACTAGTCATTTCATCAGCTTGTTCATCAAACTGTTCTTTGAAATACAGAAGTGCAAAATCTTTGTCTTGCTGGAGCTGAGCCCAGCACTGGAGTAAGAACACTCCCCCAGTGTTATTGCTAGGATGTAAAATCCTAATTAATGATTTAAACACATCCCACAGCTTGACAAAAATGGTGTCAGTACACAGTGACCATGTTGACTGGACATGCTTGGAGTTTTTTCCTGTCAAAATTGTTGCTGTAATACCTTTAATCCATGTCTATTTATAAAAATAACCATTGTTTAATTGCTTTTAACAAGTGTTGCTATTTTGCCATAGAGTGTTTGACCATATGAATGCATACCACTACATACTCACTCATCTGTGTGGCTCAGGGAAGTCACTCACAGGCTCAAACGGTTGATTTGTTCATCAATATAGGAACAACACAGACAGACAAAGCGATGTCATTTATTGTCATTTGAATGAACAACACCTGTCAACACCTCATGTCACCCACCGCGCCAAAAACACACACATGCAAGACATTTGAAGAGCCCTTATCTGACATCTGTTAGTGCGTCATGTTCACTAATACAGAGAAATCATCAGAGAGGGAATAAGTGCAAAGCGGAAATATTTGCCATCACCGGAGCTCTCGGAGGAAACACTTGTGTGCTCATTAGACTCAATCAGACAGCGTTGTTACAGAAGGTTTGCGTCAGTCACTTACAGATTAGCCGTTTCTATAATGACGGTGACATGACAATTTTTTCTCCCCATGTCAGATTTAACATGTTGTGCTGAGAAACAACCTATGACATAACCTAAGTGTTTTGTTTTGTTTTTTTTGCTGAGAACGGATATTCTTCTGCTTTTTTAACCACAATTCCAGTTGTTTTTTCAGTTATGTTGTGAATAAATTCATTGTGTGTTTTTATACTGCAGTTGGATCATAAAGGGTTTTGACTGCATCCTGCTTAAATTTGTTAAATTCTTAAATAGTGCTAAATATACCACACATTCAATCTCCTACAGATTAATTATACATTATCATGTGGTTTGTTTTCCCTTTTAAAGCCAGGAAGATCAAGATTATATCAAGGCTGAAAAATTAAATATTTCCTATTGTGTTTGATTTAGGAGAAAATGAAAACGTGTTGAAACACTGAAACGTTATTAATTTTTACCTCATAAGAAATGAAATGCCTTATCGCATTATATTTAATCTACTGGAAGATGTGTGCTGAGCCTGTTCAACCAATAACAGATGTTCAGATTGTGTAAAAACATTTCAGACTCTGTTAAGTTATGTGCAATTAATCTTGTGTCACAGGAAACCTGTTTTTTTTTTTACCTTTTCAGGGTTTTTGATTTAAACTCCCAAGACATATTGCATGAAGAGCTATTGACCCTTCTTAATGAGTCTCAAGGAATTAAGGCATAATTGGATGGGGGCTCTTGTGAAAATGTCCCCCGCTGTTTCACTGCTTCAATAGTGGGCCCAACCGGTGACATGCTGTAGCTTTTTGCTCATGTAATTGCTTAAATTCTTGGTTGTTTCTTGTTCCCAGTATTACTATTGGTATTCTGTCTCACACTCTCCAACTTTCTTATTATGAGGAAATTCTTTTCAGTCATCGTCTATAACAAATCAAAGTTTTAATCAGTGGAGTAGTTTGTGTAGTTACACCTCAGGCAGGAAGGCAATCTTTTCCAGAAACTTTTTTGTTATGCTAGTTAAAAGTCTCTTCGCATCCTGATAGCGAATCACTAAGCAAAATGGTGTAAATATATTTTTATGTAAATATATCATCTATGTAAGGCGTAGGACCAAAAAATGTTCATCAAATCAATGCACGTGGTGCAAATGCAAAGATCTGTATTTGTCAATCTGTTTGTCAATCTGTATTTACTGTTCTTTGCATGCTATTGGATGAGCTAGGTTGCTATTGCTAGCCTTTCTGAAATCGCCTACTTTTAATAATGCAACATGCAAACATAATAATGTAGTGTATCAACATTTGGCTTAACATTTTGTTTGAATCATTGGCATGAAACTGATTATTAAAAATGGGACTTCCTAAGATTGATTCTTGAATTTAAATTGAGAAACCTAAAAACGTCTTTTGGAAATATTCTCCTGGCTGAATCTGATGTCATGTATAATTCATCTCACCTGACTGCGACCCTCTCTGGGTAATGTGCATTTGCACTTATTTTTTATGCTCTCATATTTTAATCCTGAATTAATTTAAAAATGACCTTTCTTACACCAGAAATTCATCCCTTTAGCATGTAAACGCATTTGATCTGTTTGCTTTATCTTCACTATAACAACATCTAGAAATTAAAGCTAACTTCTCTGAATGCAAAAAAACTCTGTGACCTGCATAATGTAGCCTTAAAGTTCCCTGCCAAATAAATACATCAACCAGAATTCTCACAAAACTGTCTTCACACTAAATCAAATTAAGCTCTTCTGATACACTCTTATCAAACACACTGACCAAAGGGGTGCACGACTTCAAACGTTGATATTTGACATTAAACCTGTTAAAACAAGTAATAAGACTCAAATACAACGGCCAGTAATATCTTGTAGGCTTTGAATGCTGTAAAACAATGATATTTTATTACAATAATTCAGTCTGTTCTTCTTCGACTTCTTCTGTTTCTGCAGGTTTTGGAAACATCTCTCCACACACAGAGGGAGGCAGGATCTTCTGCATTGTCTACGCCCTGCTGGGAATCCCACTCTTTGGTTTTCTCCTGGCTGGAGTGGGCGATCAATTGGGCACCATATTTGGCAAAGGAATCACCAAAGTGGAAAAGATGTTTGTGGTGAGCAATTACTCAGAACAAACCTCAGTGTTAATACTTACTGGCTAATGCTAACTGAATCAATTCATCTGTGCAGTATTTTCTGATGACAAATAGATGAGAACATTGTGAGTCATTTTAACTTGATAGGAACAGTGACAAAAAGCAACGGATTAGACCAATTGTAAACGTTTTTCACATCATAACAATATAAAATAATAAGCTGACAAAAGAAGCTGGCATCTATAAAATACTACAACAGACCATCACAAACCCTCTTTAATCTGAAATTTACTGAATTGTCTTTATAACGCAAGTCTCTAAAATAATTGTTTTGTAACTGACATGCTGACTAGCCTATTGTTAGTCAGTTTTGAAGATTCAATATAATGACTTTAGTAGCTCTGGTGATTTTCTTTACAGTCTCCGCACATGCACACGGTTTCATTTTCTGCTGAGGCCTGTTGTGTTTAAGCAGTAACAACTTAAATTGTTGCCGATGTTTCTTATGAGAAACGCAGTGCAATATTTCTTTGTCAGGAGTCAGTGCAGTATAGTGAATTATTCATTACTTGTGCATTATATAATTCTGCAGATGAAGGAAATCATTTCTTCAAAGCTTTAAAGGAAACATTTGTACATGCTGACCTTCTTATGGCAACAAATGTCTATGGAATACACATTTTATTACTGTAATTTATTATTATCACTGTTTTATTATTCAACTGTTATTCAACAATTATCAATTATTTCATGTTTTAAGTATCACGTATTTCACATTTGTTCATTTTAGTCATTTTGCAAACGTCAATTGTACATGTATCATCAATTGTACATGTATCATACATGTATCATCTTTCTAAATATAAGATTAAACATTGGGTTCTCAATTAAAAAACCTCCACTGTGACTGATCTGAAAACAGTCTGATCTGATTAAAGGACTAATAACATATAGACAACGCTGGTACCTGCATGATTCAAAGTTTTCGCTATTACTTCATAATCAATTATCTATGTAGATAAATCTTCCTTTTCTAGGTTATCATTGTTGTAGCGTAATTAGAGCCTGAAGTCTTATACGACACGTTCTGTGATGAAAATGTCTCCGTGATCAAGGAAGTCTGCGGTCAATTGACAGAGTGTGAAATGTAATGGGAAAGTTAATTAATTTCGATTTAATTAACTTTGGATTGACTCGTTTCTTTATGGGAATCTCATTCGCATAAGAGCGAATGTTTTCAGTTTGTGTCCTCAAGCCATTATGTAACTGTGATCATCCGGCGGTGATTATAATGTGATTAATCACATCCATTCTTACCCCCATTCCGCTCGTCTGTTTTTCCTCAGAAATGGAACGTGAGCCAAACCAAAATCCGTGTGACATCCACGGTCCTGTTTATCCTGTTTGGATGCCTGCTGTTTGTGGCCATTCCCGCACTCATCTTCCAGCACATTGAGGGCTGGAGTGCTCTGGAAGCCATTTACTTTGTTGTCATCACATTAACCACTATTGGATTTGGGGACTTTGTGGCAGGTATTTGAAGTTGCTGCTTTGTGGCTTTGCTTTGAATTTTAAGCACTGATGTTTGCTTGACAGGAAAAACATTCCTGTCAGAAAACAGGTTACGTTCATCATAGAACTTTTTATCAACGTCTGTGTTTGAAACAGAAAGTTGCAGGATATTTTAAGTTTTTGTTTTAATGTATTTTGACTTTCATGAAATCAAACTGACATGCCCGTGACAAATGCAGCTTTAAATTTTAAATCATTATTATGAACTTGCCGTTGAAAATCAGAGTAAGATAAGGAGACGTCTTTGAACACTGATCTGTTATGTTCTTGAAAAAGTTACAGATTGCATTTTAATGATCTGACACTGGTGCATACAGTGCCATGCCTGAAGTTATGCAGCTTGACTTTATTATAAAAAATACACAAAAATATGTACTAAAATATGTACTGATAAAGTATGTACTGATGCCAACAGGAAGAAGACTCTGACCTAAACTGTTGACACAAGCATTGCTTTTCTACAGATTTAATGTTTGTGTGAATTTAAAAGAGGATTAAAACTATCACCTTTTCTTCATCCAGGAGGGTCCGAGATTGAATATCTGGACTATTACAAGCCCATTGTGTGGTTCTGGATCCTGGTGGGTCTGGCCTACTTTGCTGCAGTTCTCAGTATGATTGGAGACTGGCTTCGAGTCATATCCAAGAAAACCAAAGAAGAGGTACGTTATCCTCAAACGCTGCCTTCAATCTACAACTAACCCACAACATTGTTCTGTTCTGACTAATAGGGCAATAAGAATTTACAGCAGTTTTCTGTCCCATCACAAGTGCACCTCACAAAATACCATTTCCTTGATTTAATGTGTACTGAGCTCAACTATATACAAAAGGCTTTTTTTATCTGTCTGATGGCCTAGTGGTTAGAGAGTTGGACCTTTAACCAGAGGGTCACTGGTTCGATTTTCAATGCAGGCAGTTTTGCTTTGTGGATGGCACTGCTCAGTGTGTGTTTAAGCCCATTAACACGTCTTTCTGGGGTAACAGGTGAAAATGAAAAGTACAGGTTTAGAGTAACAGGTCATAATGACCCATTTCAATTCTCATCTATAATGCATCATTTTTTAGGACTTTGTAAATGTTGCCATGGCGCTGTGCAGAACATTCTCTTCTTTCTACATCATGAATAAACTTCTCAAATTAGAGCTTTGTTTTGTACAAGCCACCATCATTTACTGACCTCATTACAGATAAAAGCAAACGTTACTTATATGCCACGTTTTTTCTTTTTTATTTTTGCTATACAAATCATTTCATCCTTGCAGGTTGTCTTGATAAAATTTTCTATATTATTATATAATGAACTATATTTTTCCTGAAAAAAATGGAAGCATGGACAAATATGCATGTTTTGGACATGTTAACAGTAAGAAGAGTGTATATCCTGTATTTAAAAAATCAGAAACGCAAGACTAAGGGAATGTCAAAATGTCAAAAAAAACTTTATGTCTGTAACCTATTAAGTCGTTTGTGTTTGTTGGACACTTTATTACAAACAGTTTGACAAATGCTTTGTTAAATACAAACTTACCTATATACCTGCTCTACCATGTGAAAATTGTGTGACTCTTGATTTGTTTGCATTGTCACAACAAATGTTACTGTCTTTGTCAGGTTGGAGAGTTCCGGGCGCATGCTGCAGAATGGACAGCAAACGTGTCAGCAGAGTTCAAAGAAACGCGGCGGCGTCTAAGCGTGGAAATTTACGACAAGTTTCAGCGGGCGGCATATATCAAGCGCAAGCTGTCCTCAGAGCTCGGGCAAAATCCTGGTCAGGACATGATGTCATGCAAGAGAACCCTGTCTGTCAACTTCACAGACGAACTAGAGAAAGACACGCCCACTCTGACCAAAAATGGAAGCCTCTATCTAAACGGTCTTACGCCTGACTTTCCTGACTGCAGAGAGATTTCCATCATTGAACATCTTAAATAAGACTCTGATCTGAAACGACATCAAAAACATTCATATCTAGACTGGATGTATATGGATGTGCTGTCACATCTATCAATGTAACAGACTCATTGAATGGGGGAATTTTATGCCTTGTACCTGTAAAATGAATCGGTCTACATTTTGTAGGGTTTCAGATAATGTTTGATGACTTTAGCATAAGAGAAGCTTTTAATACACAGCGAATCATATTTGTGCCTTAAATATCCTGAGGAACGGTCTTGCCAGAATGCTGCTAAATTAGATTGAGGTTTATTGGCTATTATTTTTTTATCAAATAAAACACCAGTTCTTACATCATCGTGTCCAAACACTGAGGGGCTTAATTGTTTTTTGGCTGTGTTTCCCGAACACAGCATGTCTGAACATCTGTTCATCAACTCTAACAGAGTATCAGACTCGAATGGGTGACTGTTTATGATATTGACACATCTGTTCTCTTATGACTCACAAGCCCATCTTACATTAGCACATTTTTTTAAAGTCTACATTCACTTTCTGTGCAAGGGCAGATCTGAGCACATTAAAACTGGGTGACTCAAGGTATACCAGTCACAGTATAGTTTTATTGTATTCTTAGAATAGCACAATTCTCTAAGCCAACTGCATTTTGTTTGCTACTAGCAAAAGGGAAATGCAAATTTTTTATTTCTGAAATATGAATAATTTGAGGTTTTATCACAAATTATTCATTTAATGCTGACAGAACTGGGCATGAAAGATTGTAAGATCACAGTATTGTGTTTTGTTATGATTACTGTATTAAGATGAACGTGTCAAAGTATTTACAGTAGCCGACTGGTGGCTACAAGCAAAACCTCTGTTTGCCTTTAGCCGGCACATGATTTAAGTTCAACAAGTAAAGCCAAATATATTTTGATAAACTGTGGAAACAGATATAGAAAATAGCCAAAAATAATGTTTTCTTTTCCCCTGCTGTTGACAGAACATGTGTTTTTGGACTGTTGGGTTACAATTTATTTTATCATAAGCAACATTTACTTTATGTATTAATAATATTAATAATAATACTTACTGTATTAATAATATTATGAAGTCATTAATGGGACTGATGAAGGAAAGACTATGAATGTTGTGTATAATGTGTGTAGTGTCAATACAGAATACAGAACTATCAGATGTAAAAATAGAATTCAGACACATGCAAAACACCAACACAGCTGGTGCATGTAAACAGACTTATTTTGTACAAGTTTTATATTTTAAACTGGAATTAAACATGAAAATGTCTTATAGCATCTCATGCTTAACTTTTATTAGCGGTAAATCATTAAAACGTAACAGTCATGGAGTGACTATCAGCACTTACATTTTTTTTAAAAATGTTCAGTGTATTCAAAGATTTATGCATTTCAGTAAAGTGATAAACTTGTTAATTGTTAAGAAACTGGAAAACTGATTGTAGAAAGTAGCTGAAGAAATTGATGGGTCATGTGATCTCAGATCAGCAGTGCAATAACTGTATACGCATACTTATTTCACCATGTCCACTTACTGTAGTTTTTTTTTTATCAATTTCTTCATATTCTGCTGAAATTCTCGGTTATTAAGCTGGTTTTATTTGTGTTCTGCTTCTTATGTATTTTTTCAACAGCATTTGTATGTGCGTTCCCTTTTTTACACATTATTTGTGATGTTTCTACATTTTTACATCTCAGTGCTTTGCGTTTGAATATATAAAGCGAAATAAACACAAACCAATATTGCATTTGACAGCAGATTGCAGACGTTTTAAATCATGCATTCATACACAGCAGTTGTGGGAAACAGCAATGCCACCCTAAACAAATGCCAGCCCTACCACAAGCACACATACGCCCTCACAGAACCCACTGTGGGACGACTCCCATAGCCCTGTTCCACAGCTGCCCGATACAGTCGGAAGTTGACGGTAAATCTTGGCTTGGTCATGAGCCAATCAGAACCGAGAACAGATGTTATGTAAGCATGTCTGAATGTCTAAAGACAACAAGAGCACCAGCCTGAAAGAACATTCCCACTCAATAAATCCTCTCGCTATGCCACTTGGCTCATTGGGGTCAATTGGTAGAGGCCATTACCAGCAGAACTAAAACAACACCAGACCTTCTGTGTGTAAACACAACTTGTGTGAACTTGTTTGACACCAGATTGTGCCAAACATTTGAGACTTAATCATGACATTCTATCTGTCTGTTGTCTTTATATCTAACAGAAATGCACTGTTGGTTTTATTTAAACGTGATGCTATCTTACAGGCAGGAGTGTGTAAAAACAAAGGTTGAGAAAAATGTTGCGAGACAAATACTGAAAGTTGGAGCCAAAATCTAGCTGAACGTGTGTCTGTTCTCATGTATAATTCAACAGCATGAGAAGTAAATGTCATAATATATTATTTAATAAACACTGGCTGTTCTCAGGTTGCTTTTAACAATCTGTTTTTAACATGTACACACAAAAAGACATGATCATTCTTATCTTTTCATAGCATTTAAAAATGTCTATTTGTGGTTGCTATAACACACACACAATATTAATTCTGCTTATTACAGTAACTGTTTAACGGTACAAACTGATAACAGCTGCAGTATCTGCAGTATGAGGCCCTGAACCAAAAGAACCATAAGAACCAAAAAGACTGGAGATGATAATAAATTGCTGTTGTTTAGTGTTTTTCAGTTTCTACCTTCACCAAAGCTTAACTGCAACTTCTTTTGTACGGTTCCTTTTTAAATACCCACTTCCTGACAAATTAACAGCCTTGGGTCAAATGCAAGTGATGTTTGAAAGACTATTCATCTGTATTTACAAAATCTCTTCTTGACTAAACTGTAGGCAGCGCCACAGAAATGAGCGCATTAAAAAGCCCAGCACTTCAGACTGAATGAATCATTTCACAAAACGATTATTATATTCCAGTCAAATATTGATATTACTGGCCAAAATTCTGCACTCTCCCATGGCAAATATACTCTGCGTTTAAAGTGTGGATATTTCTACCAGTGAGGAGTTTTATGTTTACATGTCTTTGATGTTTTAGCACAACAGCTAGTGGGGCAATAATGAATGCAGTTATTTTTCCACATCTCTGATTGTATTAAAAATGGTTTTCTGTAACTTATCTTGTTGAGTATTGTTCTAGTGAAACTAAGGTCATTGGTCTGATTTGCTAGCATGTCTCATATGTTTAGCATAAACACACTACAGATTTCGCTAAATGTAACGCTTGTTTTGCTATCATGTCTAAACTTAAACATTTCAAATAGCAAACCGTTATTATGCTATACTGACTGCTTTGTGCCATCATAATGGAATTGGCTCATAACTTAGTGTTTTTCTTTTTGATGTAATTTTAGAAAGAATATTTTATTAATATATAATGGATAATACAAGAACATCCAAATAAATAACCTTAAAATATTAATGCAATATAATAGTTGTGTTTTTATCCATTTCACCGTGACACAAAATTGCTTCTAGGAAACATTTAGGCCATTATTCATAATTTTAAGTTTACTCAGTACAATGATTCATATTTTGTAATGGATGAAAAATCAATAAAAACTTTAAAAAGGTCAGTTTTACAAAACAAAAAACGTGTCTCCTGTATGGTGCACCACAGTAAAAAATACAGTACTGACAGTAAAATGACTAACATAAAAGTTACCAAGAAACACTTTTACTGACCTCTAATCATTTAAATTTCACTAATTCACCATCATGTAGCAACACATGAGGAGGAAAGCAGCCCAATGGATCTGTACAGTAACTTCCTATAATTCTGCAGATATTAATGATCTAATCCACAGTCTGAGTGACAGGCAAACAGACACATTCAAACACACTTTTCACTTCCAGAGCTCATGGCTTTGTGCTCATGTCTGGTGAGAAAGCACAACATTCACGCAGCTTCATGTTAACAGACGAGAGTCACTGTGACTACAGAGAGACCAACACTTCACTTTTCATTTCCCATTTGCCAGTTGTTTTAATCCGGTTGTTTCTAGCTTTAATCGTTCTGTAGCTCAACTTTTAGAGCACCAAAGTCACCTAAGCACATGGAATCTGTACCTTTAATGCACCGTTGAAAGATGCTTTAGACAAAAGCGTCAATTAGATGCATAAAAGACAATCTTGACCCAAAGCCCAGCTGACCTCAAGTAACCCTGTGATGTAACTGTGAAACACAGGATAAAATGCCTGTGCCTGGTCCAGCAGCACTTGAACTGCTTCTGTTTTTGTGGGCTGTTCACACAGCAGGATGTGAGAAAGAAAAGAACAGTTCATGCATAATATGCAGGACTGTGAGCTCCAATCAGTACTGTGAGAATAAACTGTGGCCAAGCACATCATCTTTATCATTAGCCCTACTTATCTACTTATCATGCTCTACTTATCATCTACGGTTTCATTTAGGCTGATAAAGACGCAAGCATTTCAGTTCCTGTTAAAACTGCATATCTTGTTGCAATCATGTCATCTGAATTGGGCTCTTAGTGTTTTGTCGAAATTATTTGATCCAAAGTCGTTATTTTGCATTGAGTATAAAGCACATTGTATTTTGTTTTGGCATCAGATACATAAAAACCTTCATCAAAAAAATCATCTATATTTTTATTGCTGATATGAAGTGTTGAAAGCCTCCGCAAGCCAATAGTTTTAACAATCTCAATTATTTTTTATTTTATTAATTTGTCTTCAGGAAAAATGATCTGTTCTGCCCCCTACAGGCAAAATAAAAACTAACTATTCATTTATATTCACTCTATAATGCAACTTTGCTGAGCAGTTTTACATTCTCCATAAGAAAAAATGAAATGCATGAAACTGAACTGTTAAGAAACCTAATACACTATCTCCACAAACCTAATTCACTTACTAACACACACTTCTGAAATTAACAACAGGCTAAAACATAGAGTCCCAGTGAATGCATCTGCTGATAAAATGCATAGCTTGAATGCACTGCCAGTTGTTTCAGATGAGTGTGTGTTCATTTATGAGCGATCATATACGCAACTCTATTTTCTTAATATTGATTTAGATGGATCAGAACTAAACTTACATACTAAGTGACCTAAAATACATGAACACACTCCCAATGACCTCTAAACGGATCAATGATGAACTGGACACCAATAACAGAAAAAATATTCAGCAACATTAGATTTACCTTGTGCATTGTGCTGGTTTGGGGGGGCAGGTATTGATTTTCTACCATAGACTAAAGATTTGTGATTCTTGAGCAATGGACTCTGGCTTGAGAATTTCCTTTGATAACCATAAATTAAAGATGGTAATAAAGTCTAACTTTACCTACTGTAAGGATGTGTGAGTCTCACAAGTGTATTTAGAATAAAGCCACAACAAATGCCTTTTATATACATACAAACAACAGGTAAACAGTTTATTTAAACATTATTTTGTGTTGCCTTAATACTGAAACTACTTGCAAGGCTGCCTCTATGATTCTACACCTAAATGTAACCAATACACATTATTTACATGTGAAACTAGACGTAAGTCCCTTATCTCCAAACATCCTGCGTATAAACTTAACAGCAGGATGGTAGGACACATCCATAAGCTCACTTTCGAAGTTGTTAAAGACAGTATAACGACTGAAAACAGCAGTAAACATGTTGAAACGCAATAGTAAAGTTACCTGGGGTGAGACGTCTTCGTTGCAATAACCACGGATGCCCCCCTGTGGCACAGCTGTGTACAACAGGTCTAATACACAGTAAACAGTTACTCGACTTTTTGCAATAAGTTATTATTGCTATTTATTATTATTAGTAATAGTATTGTTGTTGTTTTTGAATGTTCAATAACAAATGACAACAGATCTTCATGCACAATAACAAATATATGTGTGCCACCTTGTGGTGAAATTGCATCGTGGGATTGCATTTCTACAGACGCGATACATGTTATTCTTCTTGCGGTCGATGTGTGTTATTGTTTGTTATCCTTATTTTAAACATCCACAATAACTTTGCATCCATGGGGATTTTCCGTAAAGGATAAAATAATGTAGGCGGTGCATGTCAGCGCATCTACGTGGCGATGCTATCTGACGGAAATGTGGAGGATTCGAGGAGGAGCCCGAGTTTTTCCGCAAAAGGCACGACCACAGCATACACGTGTACCGCCGCAGATACAAACACACGGGCTGTGATGCTGTCGGCAGCCGGGGTGGGTTTTACCGATCACCGTTTCATCATGGAGAGACCGGTAACCGGTACCGGGCGAGGTATGACCGCCTTATACGTTCAGCGATTATTGGATTATTATTGGATCGTGCAGAAATGTACCGTTCGGTCCGAACAAGCTTTAGTTTAATGCATCGTTATGGACAAACTGGGTCATGCTGAAAGAGGGTGAACTGTCGCGGTGTATGATGTTGGCTCAGCATGCTTGTCTATTTATATTGATTTCAAACGATGCATTTATTTACGTTTACATTTCTAAACGATACAACACTGCAAGTCTTAGTCCTCGATCCATCCTTCCAGAATGATTGATGAATTACGTGTTTGACTGATACTGACTGTAGGTGCGCCAAAGCGAAACTATGGAGCAGTTAAGATGATCACAGCCAGGCTTGTGTTTCTGCTCCTTCTCCCTTCACTAAGTACATGTGTTCCGCAAGCCTCACAAGTGCAGATAACTTCCAGGTGGGTTAAATTCACATTACTATACTACTGTGTACGTCTGCCCCATACTGTTTATTATCTACTGTGCTAGAATATGCTATGCTTGTACAGGGTGATTGTATATGATATATATGATTGATATATACAGAGTTGATCATGTCATAAGAAGTTAAAACAGTAAAGGAACCGGTGTGTTGGCATTTAGAAGATATAATACATTAGGTCATAACTTTTATTATTTTGTTTTTTTAGTGATGGCACCTTCACACCAGAACTTGCTAATCCTTTTGGGTCCGGCGAAGACAACCGCAGGTATCTGTATTTCTGTAGCGCTGGCTAGTCTTGCTTTACTGCCTTTAAATGCACCTTATCAAGTAATGCAATATAGTTGCATCAGGGTTCAAAGTCTATTAACACGTCCAAGATTGCTGGGAAATTTACAGGTGCCTAAGGCCTTGCAAGCAAAAAATTGACTTGTATTGACACCAAAATGTTAAACGCAAGGCAGCTGGTGTTTTGATTCATTTAAATAAGTTCTTATACTAATGTTAGTCTTATACATCCTCTTATACATTAAGAACTTATACATTAGTATAAGTTCTTATACTAATGTATACATCCTTATACAAGAATAGAAGCCATTGTTTGATTGACCTTAAATTCTGTGCTAGGCTCCTGCAGAGCTACATCAAGAGCAACCTAAAGGAGGGCCAGAACAGTCCAGAGCTTAACACAAGAGAACAAGGTTCTTGTTAACATTGCCTTTCTGCATGTTCTTGTTCCTTCAACACTTGTGTCATGTTACTAATTCTGCTTTTCAATTTGTGTTTTTGCATAAAACAATCAAAAATATTTTTACTGCAACAATCATCTAGTTGTATAAAGGAATAGTCCTGCCAAAAAATAACATGACGTTCTCACCCACATATTGTTGTAGACTCAGACCTCTTTTACTTTTAAAAAAGCAACATTTCCAAACAATTCTCAAGTCTTTTGTTCTCAATGAAATCTTGTCTCTACATTGTTACTAAACACACAAGAATCTATGTCTTATTTTTGAAGCAAACTGTAGAATGTAAACAGGCCTCTAATGCATTTTATTTTGGTTACAGAAGTGTTCTTCCTGTTCTCCCTGTATGACTATGATAGAAGTGGGCAGATGGATGGCCTTGAATTGATGCAGCTTCTCACAGATTTCCTGTCTTATCATGCAATAACACCTAAGTCAACAGACTATGTCAGTACCATTCAGTTATGAACACTTTGTTTCGTTACATGAAAATTTTTGCATTCTGTCACAACTCTTTTCAATTCTAGGTTGTGTCATTGGTGGATTATCTGCTGCAAAGTCAGGATCTAAACCAGGATGGGTTACTGGTTCCCTCAGAGCTGTTGTCATCATCTACGCTTCATCCGGAAGGAAACATTGCGACTCCTGATGCCCAAGTTGAGCCAGTGAAGAGAAACGAAGAGCAGATGGATATGAAAACAGATGAAACCCACCAGGAAGAGGCAGAGATCCATGACACCCAAGAGACTGAACAGGAACAGGACCAGCTAGTAGAGCATAATGAACCACAAGAACCAGCTCAGGAACCTACAGATCTAAACCAGGTACTAGAAAGACTTCAAGAACATCAGGATGGAATACAGTCTCCAGACGAGAAGTTTCAAGATGAACATCAAGAATAGAATAACATGTCTTTCAATTTAGAACACCTGGAGATTTATTGCCAAATTCATCTCATTTAGATTTACAAATCAACCTGAAGCATAATTTATATCTAGATACATTTTCAAATGCATGTTATTAATGCCAAACACTAGAGAACTCTCAGATTGTGCTGAGAAACTACATTACACCCACAGAATTACTTTTACTCAAACTATGCAAACCAGATAGTAAATCGATTCAATACCTTGAGAACTGAGAGTTGTTTTGTACCCCTTTTAATGCCATTTTATGCCTTAGATGAAACCCCTTCGAAATGAACACCATTAGAGGTTCAAATTAAGCTCAAATGCTGCTAGCTTTTAAATTGATGTTTATCTGCTTTGTGCAACTGAGGATTTGAATGAACCTGTATGTGAAATGCATGTTGCAGCTGTCAAAGCTGATAACTGATGTTGGAAACTTGAAATGCCTGAGAAGACCTGTATTTCACTCCTAAACATTAAAGGCTCCAGATCAAATCACCACTTACAGAATAATTAATAGGATATCTAGAGAACTTTTAATTTTTGCACTACCAAACTTGGAATGGATAAAGCCAGGCAACCAGACAAGGTTTATGGTATTTTATATTTATTAAATTGGCATTAAAACACATACAAATCAAGTAAAAACTGGTTTAACTCAAGCAAATTTAAAATGCCAAAAGCACTAAAGGTGATTTAAGGAAAGCATTGCTATGCTGAAAGCAATTTTGTCTATGAAAGCCTAATGTTAAACTTCTAACTGCACAACAGTTACATATTTGGTGCACAGAGGATTACTCTGCAATTCAGAAATGCACCCAATGTTTAAAAATTACTTTCTCCTAAAACTAAATGATTGAATTAAACAAGGCCATACATGATGGCAGTCAGCTCAAGTTGAAATTGGAGACTTCAAAATGTCTTTTGAACAGGGAGCTCATTCCATCCTTTCCTGAAATGATTACACCGGAATTCCAGCCACAATTTCCGATTCAATGCCACAGTGGTCCTGGCCTCTGAGAAACTTGAAATAACCTAGTGGGAACAGAAAAGCAAAATTGACAATGTTGCAGATAATGACATAACATTAGGACAACGAAATGTGCAACAGATTTAAAAGGACACTCCACAAATTCAACGGATTACAAAGCCTTAAAGAATCATAGATATACAGGACTTTTTAAAGGACATTTTAAACAAATTATATAGTTATATAAGAGTCATTAAATGTCTTCACTTTTCCCAGCAAATGCATTCAAATGTCAATCCTTTTCTTTCATAAATGTTTCACTTAAGCCATTTACTAACAGACAGAAGTCATATGAATTACATCAATGATGGATGTGATTTTGGAGCACTATTCATTTCAGCTATTTTAAAGCTGGGAAGTGGCAGAACTCTGACCCTGCTTGGCTGAAAGTAGTAGTTTACACACAAGATGGTCCGAGAAGTAATTTTTGGGGAAATTCTCAGTTTTGGGTGATGTAAACCTTTAATCCAAAATATTAATGCGACTCAGAATGTCTCACCATTATCACCCCAGTCAGTGTTCCAGGAATTAGCAGCTAGCCAGTAGGGGGTGCCATTCTCCTCTCCCCAGCCCAGGATCTTTATGGCATGGCCACCCAATTCAGATCCAGTCACATGCTGATACACACCTACAGAAAGACATTCAGGACAGAATTACATGAATATGTCCATGTTGATTTCTTGCGTGGCTAGAACGTTAAAACATCAACTCACCACTCTTATATGACAAAAAGTCTTCATATACAATGAAGGCTCCTTCTACTGGCCCATTCTTGTACAGCTCCCTCATAATTGCTTTCTCATTAGCTGGGACGCTATAGGAAGTCTTTCCTGCAAACGACAGGACAAATAGAGCAGTTCAGTCTAAGAGCACTTTCTTAATCTCAGCAGTTTGAGAAGTCAAGGAACCCTTCCATCTAAACTAATGCCATCCACTAAAAGCAACAAATAATGTAAAGACAACTTGGACCTATGTAGCTAATTTCCCCACAGTGTCCTTACCAAAGTGTTTGTCTTGCTTGTAAGAGGGACTGTAGCCAGGCTCACAAGACATTTCACATTTAGGAGTTTCTCCACCTTCACCAGTACAGGGAGGGCGACTTCCATTCACATGATGCTCACAGGGCTCAATACTGTATGGTTGGCAACCTTAAAGTATACAGTCATGTCAATGCACAGTTGAGCAATATGGACACCCTGAACCTCAACCAATAGTAGAGCAGACACCAACCAATGTGGGAGTTATAGAGTCCACCGGTCACCAAGCCATCTCTTGTCCAGAAATCCCAAGCAGCAGATGGGTAGCCACCATTACAGCTGAGAAGATTAAAAACAAATCATGGACCTGACATCTTGTTGCCTCGGTTTTGGAGCTGTAACTGCAATGCCAGTGGTAGACTTACCCCATGCCACAGCGATTACAACAGGTAAGCAGGTCTTGAGAGGAGATCTCCACACTCACTTTAGCATTGCTATGGATACACACTCTGTCAGAGATCGCCTCAGCAGCCCCAAACGCCTACAGAGGACAAATCTTTATTTAAATGATGGATAGACAACTAAACATGCAACATTGTCCACGTTGTGAGTCCACCACAGTAGTTCCTACCCAGCATGATCCACAAGAGCCCTGATCTCTGATCTCTTTAATAGTGGGGCAGTTGGGCCACTGTTCTCTAGAATCAAAGTTGGTAGGGAGTCTGATGTTATCTGCATACTGAACCCTGTAAATACAGACCAAGTCACAAGAGAATTACTTGACCAGAAACTAGAACTGAAAGCAGCAAATTTAAAGCACTTGTGGTCCACATACGACACTGTCACAAGATTAGTAAGTTGCGCTTTCACTTTGAGGAATGTCAGACATCACATCACATTCAATTCACTTACATAACAGGGAGTTTGGGTCCTTTCAGAAATGTCCCACACAACTTCTTCACATAACTGTAGTCTACATTATGAAAATTATGGCCAGCCTTCAGGTTTGAAAAAAAAAAAAAAAACACATTTAAGTTGAACATTTAGTAGCGCAAAGCCAATGATAACACAATGTCCTCCTAGCTAGAACACACTTTGACAATCATAGTCACTTACCGTCCACGTTGTGTTTACTTTATTAATGAAATTGACCATCTCATGGGAAAGAGGAGCGATGCGTGGTCGTGCCCAGCTAACAGAGAGGGCTGAGATCACACACAGGAAAGCCAGTCGCCACATTCTGAAAGAAAATACAATCTTTTTCACTCAAATTAACTCCTTTAAGGGAGTAAACAGTTATAGAAAACAAGGCCACTGCTCTGAAACAGAATCAATGCTTCTTGAATGGTTTTCATAGTACTTACAGTTCCTGTCGGACTATTTATTAACTAGTTAGAGAAACTAATGCTTTAAACGTACCCAAACGTAAATGCTGAAATGCAAACACAACTGGACTAGAAGTTAAAAAGCACAAGGACACTTATAAACAGGCCACTGACTACCTACTGCAGTGTCCACTTCAGACAGCACTCATGCCAAACAAAAGGTATTGACAAAACACTTTAGTTTGGACCAGCTACTTTAACGGCACTGCTTTTTGTTTGTTTGTTTGAGAATATTTTAGATGTGTCCGTCTCAAAATATTTGCACCTAACAAACCTCTGATCACAACCATGTACGTTTGAATACAAGGAAGTGAAAACAAATAGATGGGAGCCAAGTTATTGCTGTCATGTTTGTACACGTTGTGTTTCGGTTCAAAGCATTTCCAAATCCTGATATCACCGTTTTTACACTAGTGTGCATGAATCAGCGAAATTTCTCATAACTTGTGGATTGATAAAACAAGGTAAATCGCTTAAAATACACTAGTGGATATTACAGTGTTGTCAATAGGATCAAACGGCATCGCTCTAGAAAACATCAACAGTTACAAAGTCGTAGTTTCTTAACGCCATATCAAGATAGTGAAGCATTTATTTAGGAGTTACCGTAAGGTTTTTAGAGTAACATACACATGAAACCTACATACACTGAAACCTACATACACTGAAACCTACTAGCGCGTTTATAAAGAAACTAAACGTCCACTAGCGCCAGTGAAGCGTTCACACGTGTGCGCCAAAGGGTCTTACGTTACCAAATAACGCTTTCGTTTTCAACAGCAGGCCTTGTTTACATACTGCGGGAAAACGTTATCTGAGCCCATTTCTAGCAACAGACCCCGTGCTTATGATATTGAAACGTTCAACGAAACCAAGTCTAGATATACAACGATATAAACGATCGCTATGTAAATAAGAAACACGCAGATTTTAGGAACATAAAAGCCCAACCTGTCGTTTGTCTGCCGACCTCGTTCCTTGCGGGTCGGACTTTTTTCACTCCCTAAAACTTCAACTGAGCAGAAATAAACAGCGAAAAGCGCAACGCAAGTTGGTGGCTTTTATAAAGCAATGAGATCACGTGACTGCGCTGATGCCCGTCACGTGATCACAACTCTTACACGTTATGTGATCACAGTAGCCTCTGTTATTTTGTTTGATTTGCAAATGTGATCAATCACATTTGAGTATTTTTTTCCCCTCACGACTATGCATAACAGTATATATTTGTAGGTGATATGGACAAACCCTAGAAATTAATTTCTGTTGACTGTAGAAATTAATATCTATGTATTTCACGACCAATTACTTTACTATAATAACAATACTGGAAACGAATAGAAAACATATCATGGTGTATCTTGCTTATGGCTTGTAAGTACAGTTTTATGTTTTATGCTTTAACTGCTGTATTGACATATTTTAGGGCTGCAATCATTCACACGATTAAAACATAATGTAAAAACATTTTTAACAATAACAATAATTTAATAGGAGAGCAGAGATGATACAACATATTGTATAACATATAGCCATTAAAAAAGCTAATCAAATGTGTGTATTTGTATGTCATTTGTATATATACCCAACAACATCTTCCAAAGATAAAATACATTTACAGAGAAACATTTAAAGAGGAAATTGTCCTGCAACCATACAAAATAAAAAGGGAAGATTAATCATATGGATTCACGTGAGCCTGTGCTTTTTTTTAGGAGTCATGGGAAAAAAGTGGCACGTTAGCTATTTTCTATGGAAGTACTTTTGTTGAATAAGTCCTTCACAAACCGCGTCCTGTCAAAATATATTTACAACTGCACTTTAATATTTGTATATTTTAATAACGAGTAACTACAACTGAAACGCAAAATGACTGTAATATATAATTTAACAATGAAGAAAAACGTTGTCAACCAATTCAAGCACTAGGTGGCAGTGTAATGTTATATCTTACCGCATATGAAAACATTACTAAATATTTAAACACTGTAGATGACCTCTGAATTATGAAACGTAACATTAATGCTTTATACAGCTATGTATTGTGATTGTCATTAATGTTCACCTTATGAAAAGTTGATGTAGTTTAAGTTGCCCATTTCATAGAACACCGTATTTGTGCAACACTTATTTGTGTTTTTATGTTGAATAAAATACAAACCTTCCAACTACCTGTGCAAAAATGGACTTAAAATTCTTAATACATAAATGCAAGTAATGAAAATATAAACTGTCAGAAACTGAGGATATAAATGCTCAACATCAAAGCTGCCGGTGTCACTTTAAACAATTTAAACCCCTTTATCTTTCTTACAGAATGGTTGACTGATACTAGCATTACACAGACTTAGGAACTCAGGAAAGATCATGCAAACTGTGAAAATAAACACTGTTGTCACAAAGGTAGGTAGCATCTGCCAGGTAGTCTTAAAACACACACACAATCCAAGGCCATCCAAACATTTTACACATGCAGAATCAATTTGTAGATTTCCAGTTGTGAAAATAACATTTTGAAAATGTGAATTAGTTTTCTTGTAAATTTGGCTTCCCATGCTCTGCATCACAATTTCTGCTGTAATAATTTTGATACTATTTTGACACCATAACAACAAAAAAAAACCTTGAGATTCTCAGTTACCTCAGTTACATAACCATGTAGGCATGTATTGAATGCAGGTGGGTACAATGAAGACCTGGGACAGAGTGACTAAATAACAGTATTTGGATTTTACTTCCTTGACCATTGATGGCCTGTTGCTTATGTAACACGAAGGATTTTGCCTGCAGGATATTAGCACCACATACAACATTATAACAACAAATATTAGCTGTGAAAAATATAGCATAAACAGAGGTGATTGTCTTCCATCTTCAATTAAAATGAAGGCACAGACCATCACTTTGTTCATTTAGTTTACAAAGTATCTGACAGCTTACAAAAATCCTTCAGAAAGGGACAGAAAATGAAAGTAAAATTGTAATTAAACCCTGAGTGCTGACAAAAGCTTTTGTGTAGTTAGAGTTTGTATCAGATTTGTTTTGCTTAAATAACAATAGAAGGATAATACTAAAGGATAATACCTTAAAAGTAGGGATCTGAAGTTTAAAATGCACACTGTATGTGACCAAAATTCATTCCAGTCAATTCAAGTCAATTCAATCAAACACACTTCAAGTCAAGCATAACCAAAGTTTAAGCATTTGATTATTGACTATATTATTTATTATTATTATCATCTATTTCTGGCCCTTGTATTATATCAGATGATCAGATGTAGATCAGATGGGTGGTTTTGCACATTTCCGAGTCCCTTTCTGTATCCCCCCCAAAATAATAATAATATAATACAATTGTATTGTGTTTGACAATATTTCATAACCATAATCCTCCAAAGACTTCAATAGTAGCGGTTCAGACTGCGCGTGCCTGGCATATCCGGCTGTCCGTTCATCCATATCTCCCGTATGATTCGTTCCCGTTCCTCTAAACGCTGCGCTCGCTCCAGCTCCTCAGCGGACGTAAACACGTTACCAAGCGTCCGTTCGAAGCGTCGGTGGCGTCGCGCCGACAGGTCGGACGCGTTGTCCCAGTCCGAGTCGCTGTCGCTGGTCTCGCTGGTGCTCGCCGCCGGGTTTCTTGTTCTCTTGGGCGCCCGTTGCGTTCTGCAGTCCGTTCTGCAGGAAATCTGAACCACTAACGCAATAAGAGTGAGAACCAGTCCCAAACAAACCCCGCATACAAAATACAGTGCCGCCCGTTCTGGGTGATCTGCAGGAAAAATTAAACATTTACTTAAGTTTGTCTTATAGTAAGAAGTAAGAGTTTGTCTTATAGTCTTATAGTAAGAGTTTGTCTTATAGTAAGAAGTAAGAGTTTGTCTTATAGTCTTATAGTAAGAGTTTGTCTTATAGTCTTATAGTAAGAGTTTGTCTTATAGTAAGAAGTAAGAGTTTGTCTTATAGTCTTATAGTAAGAGTTTGTCTTATAGTCTTATAGTAAGAGTTTGTCTTATAGTAAGAAGTAAGAGTTTGTCTTATAGTCTTATAGTAAGAGTTTGTCTTATAGTAAGAAGTAAGAGTTTGTCTTATAGTCTTATAGTAAGAGTTTGTCTTATAGTAAATCTTATAGTAAGAATGTGCATCCAATAGTACTAAAGTAAATACACAAAACATCTCTTGATGAAGTTCTTAAAGAAATGAAGGCTATAGAATACCAATGGTAGTAAAGTAAGGTTTAGTATGGTAGTACAGGTGGGTGGCAGGCCGTTGCGGGGTATATAGATATATGGTTGTAATTGAATGATAGTGGAGAGGTTGGGGTAATGGAAGAGTATTTGGGTTCTCAAGTATGGTAGTTGTAGGGGTGGTACTAAACTTGTTTTTACCTGCTATGAAGGAGTAAGCAGCCAGTGCATTGCTCACTAAAGCCATCTCCTCAGTAGAGGCTTGCCTTTCAAAGAAAGGTGTAACCGTCTCATCCATGGATGCTCTGTAGATCACTTATTGTGTAGTACTGAAAGAAAGTGAAAAATAAAAATGCAACAAGTCAAAACCGGTCTAAACTCACCTTCAATTTCTTAAATCATTATAAAGGAAAGCTCTGAACCATAGCTTATAATAATGTTGCTTAAAAGTATGATTATACTGGGATTTCTCCCTACATTTAGTTTGTACTACAACCGCATGTGTAGTACCAGTCATGCAGAGGAAAGAAGTTTTACAGACACACTCAAACAGGCTGGAAATTCAAAACAGCACATTAATGCCACTTACTTACAACCACAGATGCTGTAACAATCTGAAGTTTAATTTCTCCTTATTCAGCTGTCACACAAGATCAGACAAAATAGAAGCATTCTGCTCCACTATTTACATTATTACTCACTGACAAGACTGATGACAGAAGACACGACAATCATAGAAATTATAACCTTTTGTATAGAATTATTATAGATTGTCACCTTGCCTCAGACAATCTCTCTCTCTCCATCTTGTAAAACCTAGTCTAGTAATCTAGTCATGATGGGAATTTTTCCTCCTCTACTGCCAAATTGCCAGGATATATTGGCTTGCATTTGATTCTCATTCCAAAAAGAGGAAGTCAAAATTATCATAATTATAAAAGTGGTTCAACACAAGCAACACAAAATCGTGGCTCTTCATGGGTGAAGTTTAGGTTACAGTTTTGTCAGCAGAGGTTTGGGCAGAAGGTAGACGCACCAAATCCAGCCGTTCACGTGGGTGTACAGGAATGCAGAGTCCCTGGTCCTGTCTCAGGACTGAACACAAGCTGCTCTTTGAGTGTAAATGAAGTAACCTGAAAATCTGTTACCCAGCACTCCTGAACCCATTCAGCTGTCAGATCCGTCAAATCCTATTGTGAACCTGATAAAGCTTTTCATTCAGCTTCATCACAACCTTTTAATCGTGAATCTGCCCTGGGCTCTGAGCCATAAAATGTATATTCAGGTAAATAGCAGGAATCCAAAGCCATCTTGGAATTTTTACAACATGCAACCGTCTATAAAATGGTTAATTTTATGTCTGAACTGCCCTACAAAAAACTGAGGCAAAGTGAATTACCATAAACAAGGGCTCTGGTCTTCGAGTCTGACAGAAAAGATATGATGTTGGTAACCAAACACAACTTTATGATAACATTAGGACATTATAGCAGATTTATGGCCATAGTTCATGTGTCCTATAAAATACAGGAAAGCACTGATCTTAGTGGCAAGGTTAGTTTTTTTAATTCTTACCTGAGTGCCATATCCATAGTGGTCCATCTAAAACAACTCTGAGGCCACGCTGCAGATCTCGAGAAAAACAAACACAAAAACAAAAGATACAAAAACTTACAATCTTCCTATAAGAATCTTTCAGGGCTACTATGAGTCACAGTGATCTATATACCAGCTGCCCCCTCAGTGCTATGATAAGACCATCAGTGGAAAGATATCCTTTCTCCAGCTGTATTCATGTGTGTGTCACAGATCACACATCACACAGTATCACTATGAGTGATTTTCCGGTAGACTCACTCCTCCATCCAGCCACGGTGATTAGTCAAGACCAAAACCTCCCTAACTAGACGTAAGAACCGAAAACAATAACATGTGTTGAAACCGGTTATAATCTTGGGACAGACCTAAATTACTAAAAACCACAATTACTAAAAGCCACTGAAAAGAAAAGAACACTTCTAAAAAGTTTCACATTTACAGTCAATCAATCTAATCTAGACTTAAGGCTTTAAACAGCGTATGACAAAATTGTTGCTCTTGTTGTGGTCGTGTTGATCTTGTTTTTGGAAACTGCGCTGACTTTTCCCAAGACAATTCCTCCTTTCCCACGACAATGTTCTGTGTCATATCCTGTCAACATATTTTAAAAAAGATCTAAACTATTTTTTACATTATTTTTAAATCAAGGTTAAGGCTTACCAGATACATTTTTAATTATAAGCAATGCAAAGCCACCTTGTTTTTAAAGTTATGGTTAAATACATTCAGTTATGATGTATACAATATACAATTCAATTATGATATATCATATACAATTATATAGTAACTTGGCCCATCATTTACAGTAAATACTGTCTTAGACGGTGTCTTCATACATACGAATTAAACTTCAGAACTAATTCCTCTCATGTCACATTCATCTCCATCTTAATCCACTAGAACAAAGTTTTCAGTTTAACAGTCCAGCACTCCAAACAGACGCACCATTCTGCACCGCAGTCAGCAGTTCCTTTTGGCAGGGCTTTATTGAAGCCAGCAGCCTGCAGTATTTCAGGCTGACCAGCAGAGCCTGGCTTCAATCAGACCCCAAGCCAAACTAAGTCTAAATCTGGACTTCAAAGCTGGCTTAAGTCGATACTCTCTCATTTGACTTCATAAATAGAAGTTAAACAAACAAGTAAGTCTGAAATTATTTCTTTCCTTGTTGGATAAGTTAAGCCGGATCATTTTGTATTGCACATGGCCGGAAATCAAAACACTAATTACAGCTTTGCTTTGTTTTTTAAAAATTGTAAGCTATAATAATTTTAACAGGAATTTGAACAACTGTTTCTAAACTATAACATGATATTTAAGTGAAGACAATAATGGGTGAACAACTGTTGTCTGTAGTATTTACAGCGGGGGTTAAAATCAGTCAATGTCAACAGGACCTCCCGTTAGCAAGGCAAGCAGTCAGCAATGCATTGTTGACCAAGCCACTCACTTTAGCTTAGTCAGGCATTTGTCTTTGCCACGGACGTCAGTTTCTTAAGAACAAACAGACAGGTGGATGGGTAAACATGCATTATCAAGTGCTTTAAAGAATTACAAGCTTTACTTTCTCAAATTGCCATGGTGTGAGATGGAAAACATGACTTGACAAAAAGTAATAGTTTGTGTGTGTGTGCAATACATTGTAAAAAACAGATTTAGTTTAATATAAGAACATTTAGCTGTGGCCTTATGTATCTAAACTAATAAAATAAATAAATTGCATAGAGTTTCATTGCCTACAAACATTTCTTTCTATCAGAAACAGAGTATTTATACATGTGTCCATCTTATGGAAAACATTACATAAACTTCCCTTTTTGTCAGATATTGGAACAGAAACTGAGTACAAGCACAAGAACATTTAAGTCCCTAAATATCAGAGGAAGCTTCAAACTGTTCTTGCCTTATATGAGGTTGCCTTATAAAAATATGTCCCCTCACGAGGGTCTCCATTTACTGTGAACTCAGAAGATCCAGCGGAGAAATGAAAGCACAACAGTGTTTACTCAGACTTCATCATTGTTTTTGTAGGAGATAAGAAGTCTCTGCAAAGAGGATTCATCTGACAGTTTCAAATTTCTATATTTAGAGGAAACGTTTAAAAATAGAGAACTACACACAGTTTTCCAACAGCTGCTTCTGATCAGGAAGAATGGCAAAATGCAGCTTTGATTATAGAATATTCAGGCAAGCAAAGACAAATAACTTAAAAAAACAACGACTGCAAAACAAAATCAGTCATTCAATACAATAACAGTTTGTCTTTAAACACCCTGTTGAAAACTTTCTGTGGCAATTTCAGTAGAAAAGAGGCTAAAATAAGAAAGCAATGTATGGGGTTTTCAATAGTATCATATCTGTCAAACACAGATTCTTACTGTAAATTGCAGCTCCACAGCATATTAAACAACGTGCTATATAATCAAGCTCTAAACTTATAAACAGAGCAAAATGAGTGAGTGACCATTTAATCAGACAAAAAGCAACTCCACTCCAACCACTAATGGCTGTTTTTAGTTCCATGCGATTTTTGTCTTATCCAGGATTGTTTTTAACCACATGTCTGATAACTTAATCCCACGCATACATTTAACAAAAGCACTAAATGACTGAAAGTCATAACGGAACTTCTATTGTGTTTTTCCCAGAGGACAACAATAAATCTATATACTAGCTCTACTCTTGAAAGTTAACAAAACATTCCAGAAGCCAAATCTAAATTAAATCCATAACCTAAAGGATTTTATATAAAGGCCTTGGATCCTTAACATGGTCCTGATTTATTTGACTCTCATTTGCCTGTGCCACACAGCCTCACTCTCATAATCTCCAAACATGACTTTTGGGCAGATTCATTGGCCAGCTTTAATGCTACACTTCCTCTCTGCCTGTTTTTTCTCTTTTCTTTCTCCCTCACTTTTTCCCCGTTGATATTAGGTTTCAGAATGCAAGGCCTGGAATCTGCTCTCCTCAACTCAGCCTCAGTTAGCTCAGTGGAGCAGAACAGTGCAACTGGATGCTGTTAAAGTACCTCAGTAACCTACGTAATGCAGATGCTAAGCTAAAACGTTTCTGTACCTCAGCTCTGTACCAAGAGAGACAGACAGAATGTGACTATTATTTAACATCACCGCTGCCTTTTTCTATTTAGAACTGTTTTTGCAACGGCACATTTAACTGTTTGTGGTCTTGACGACAGATGTATTTTTATGAAAAACAGTGAGACGTTGAAGAACGTTGCTATTTTGCACTGATTTAGCACTGGTTTCTCTGACCCGATTCGAACCCCTAACCAAGATGACAGAAAAGAACCGGGATGCTTTGGAAAGATATGTTTAACATGCTGATTTTTGGTGAAAAGAAAAAAAAACATGATGTGTTCATTTAGGGATAGCTTCATGGAAACAGAACCAAACGTTTGGGCTAAAGAGGACTTTTAGCTTTTATGTGCACTTTAAGTAAAGACTATGTTTAATGTATGTCCAGCATACTCGCCCCGCGGGATGTGAATGTGTGTTCTGTGTTTGCACGGGTCTGTGTACCTTGGCTGCTGTAGACGGGCACAAAATCCCCATTACAATCTCATTCTCCTGTAAGCGTTTCTCTAAATTTGGGGTTGTGGGTAATTTTTTATGGAATAAACCTCCATACATAAAACAGCTCAAGCAGAAACCTATAACTATGGCTTATTGAGGCATATTAGGCAGACATAGATCTCCATTTTGACAGAGCTTGAATTTTTGTTTAAAAGCTGCTACTACAGTGCGGGTGGTTGCCAGGGTGTTGCTATGTGGTTGTTATGGTTTTGCCAAGTGGATGAGTTATGTGTTTGAGTTTAATATTTGAGGGTTTTGTTTAAATATCTTTAAATATTACCAATAGTCATAGCTTGCTTCAACAAAACCCTATATACTCGCATTGTTGTGTTACCCTGTGGGGTCCATTTGATTCCACTGTCCTTCACAAAGGTTCTGTTTTTGAGAACAGATACTAGCGTCACAACGTAAGCAAGCCAGAGGCCAGAATAGACCCTTACTGACAGATCACACAAATACACATTGATACAGATGCACGCACAGAGACCCCGTGGGATAAACAAACAAACATTCAGCCAGGCATCTTGCCATCATCGCAAACATGGTACACAGTATCCTTCTTTAGTCAATGTTAAACAACCCTTAATAATTTTAAACCTTGTCAAATCGATAATACAAAGGAAACATTGTATAATTTTTGGAAACAATATAAAAAATATTAATTAACCAATCAAACCATTGATTACCATTGACCAAAAACATTGTCCCTGGTCATGTGACACAGAGGACCCAATAAATGTGCATTTACACTCCTGGGTGCAGGAGTCTTTGTGGGGGCCTAGAACAAACTATTAAAGTGGGCCTCATTCCCCATACATGTAGAGTGTGAAGACGGGTTTGGTGGGCCTCTCTCATCACAAGACCCTGCCAAGGTCCACAGATTCAGTTTTGTCCCAGGCCCCATAAATGCTAGCAACAGCCTGGTAGTGTGTGTAAAACAGTAGGAAAATACATGACTCACAGATTAAAAGAAAAGGAAGCCATTGTCCAATTCAAGTGGATAAATGGCAAACAGCTGACCTGCTGTCTGCTGCAACTACATACACCTGGCTAGCTCAGTTATTTACCTCAGGCAAAAGCAACTGTGTAAACAGCAGTATTACCATATCGATGCATGCACACCCAACCTTAAATCAACCTGAAATCAACCTTAAATATATACTGTACCAAATGGTAATGTAAACACAACAAATTTAGATTTTTGGCAGACACAGAGCTGATAAAAT
Source organism: Yasuhikotakia modesta (assembly GCA_036877545.1). NCBI lineage: Eukaryota > Metazoa > Chordata > Actinopteri > Cypriniformes > Botiidae > Yasuhikotakia > Yasuhikotakia modesta. Next base: position 29,553 of record JBAJNP010002626.1, read on the forward strand.
ATTCTGGGTCCTATTTTGCATTTTCACAAATTCTATGAAACAAATACATGTACTCATCTGAATAAAAACAAGCAAATATAATATCTTAATAAGGCACATATTTATACATATACTTTAATAGGAGAAAGATCTAAATTTAAAAATGGCAAATACTGCAGTTTTGTGTCAGACTTTTTCAATGACGTAAACCTCTTAAACAGAGAGCACAACAGCCCATTGTTTGAGTTTAAGTCGCAATTTTGTTTTTTATCCATAGGCACTTGTCTTCTTATGTTTAATTGCTTGACTGAAATCTCTTGGCAGTGCTGGCATAACCTTGAAAGCTTGTGAGGCTGGCTGTAGTGCCGCTCAGAACACATCTCATACAATATACATAGGCAAATCCTTGACTTTTAAGGTGACTATAGAGTCATAAAACACCACATGCCTCTTGCCAGGGTCGTGAACATTTCTGATGTTAATTTAGACTGATTATAAGGTTCCTTAGTAACTTCAGCCTGCCAAGATGACTGGAAAAGGTAAAATGGAGTTTGGCAGATAACTCAAACAGAAGAAAGCACAATAAACAACTGTAGAAACAGCTCATTTAGAGATGTTTGCTATTGAATAGATGGGCTAGACTTTCTGTATTATTAAGACATCAACTACACTTCAAAAATATGGAAGCAAACTAAACAATTGTGTAGACAGCTTCCCCAAACTGTAGCCAGAGGGAATATTTTGATGAATTATTAAAACTTCATCATCATTTACTCATCTGCGTGTCATTTCAAATCAATGTAACTTTCGTTCACATCACACTCAGTTATGAACCACACAAGAGCCAATAGCATTTGGCATCAATGATGTAAAACGTGGCACAACGTGTCTTTGCAAGCCAAGTGTGATGTAAGTGTGAATGAGGTTTGTGCACTAAGGCGGAGGGCAAGAGTCTTAGTCAATAAAATGTCTGTAATAAAAAAGCCCTGATATAGTTTAATGAAAACCTTTCTGCTGGTTAGGAGTCACAAACGGGTGGGTAAAATGTTTTTAAGTGTCATTCTCTTTAATGACAATAAGTCATTAATCAGACCCACAGTTTGTCTGTCTTAAATGACCATTCAGTATGAACTCTACAGTGGGTGTGGCCACCAAGCATACTGGTCATTTAGACCTGAGTGACTCTTGTGTGCCCATGCAAGTCCAGAGGTGACTTGTCTCAGTGAACAAAGCTTCTCAGTGTGTGTTCCACCATTACTGACTTCTAAACTCTTGAAGCAGGAACCGGGGCAGGAGTTGACACAAAGCAGCTGTCTAAAAGCACCAGCTTGACAGGAAGTTCCTCCAACATCTGCTCCTTCTATTAGAGACCCTCGAGAACCAAAGCAGGCGACAACAGGACAGAAAAAGAGAAAGTGATGTTTTTAGTCATGAGGTCAGGAGTCGACTTCACACTTATATTGGCCTGGCAGTTGTATATTTTACTGATTGTCTAGATATTGAGACATTGAGAGCTGTATTTGTGAGGTTGAGGTTGTATGTATAAAGACAAAGGAAGCTTCTGTTATCAGCAGTAAGCAGTGAGGCATTCAGATAAGAGGATGAGTGATGAACTATCTGACTGAGGTATCTGTGTCACTGCCTTAAATTGTGTGTGTGTATATACATACATATATATATATATATATATACACACACATACAAACACGTCTGGTCATCTACATATATGGTCCCCTTGCGTCAACATCAGTGCGTCTTATCTTACTAACTAACCAAGAACCACAAACACACACACTTACAAAAACACCTTAAATGAACAGTTTACCTCAAAATAAATAATTCTGTCACCAATTACTCACCCTTATGTTGTTTTAACCTTGTGTGACTTTCTGTCTGTTTATGTTCCTGTCTGTTGTGTGGAATACAAAAGGCTTCCTTAAAAATATCTGGGCCATCTGTGTATCATATGCACCACTTTTATCAAACTTATGTTGCTGATGTGTCACTATAGACCTTGATGGCCTCAGTCTCTTTTAAGTTTCCTTATATAAATAAAGATGGCCAGGATATCAGGACTATATGAAACAGTCACGTTTCAAATTTCACAAGAGTAAAAAGTGCCTACAAATAGCAGTGAGTTTTGAGGCAGTGCTCAGTGGGTGACTGGTTATGCTTGACGGATGATATTGACCCTGGTTGGCCTTTCTGAACAGAGAAACACATAAATCTAATCTGAAGTGTTAAAGGAAATCCTGCTAGCATGCTGTTGTTCAAACAGACCTCAGCACCCCTGAGACTCATTCAACAGCTTTTATTAACAGAGAGAGCAAAGGTGTTCCCTTTCAACTTCAACAATGCTTCCAACCTGTGATGAAGAGACTTTCAGGACTGCTGGTCTGAGACCAGCCTTTCAGACTGATTTATATCTTTGTATATGAGGTATAGATAAGATTAACTGGCTCCAGATCAGCAGTGGGACTTAACCTGTGATTTCTATTGCAAATTAAAACATTTCAAAACAACAACTGAAATTAAAATATGTATACTACAACACAGTTTATGTTAATGCATTTTTCAACACAACAATCTGCTAGCAGCACATGCAATGCAATAAAACTTCTACACCACAAATGACTGCCCAACCAGTGCTATCTAATGGCTTATCTGACAGACTATATAAACCAAAAGAATTTACAATAAGCTAAATTTTATGCAGATCATGACAGACAGGGGAAAGGCACTCAGATAAATTAGGAGGCTAATACATCAACAATGTGTGTAATGCCTATATATATATATATGTGTGTGTGTGTAGAGAAAGAGAGAGAGCAACTTATACAGTTAAGTAGAATGATAGCTGATATTCACTGGATAATGTTATACATAAATAATAAATCACATTCATACCAATTTTAAATATGATCACATAAATATCAACACATGCCATTGAACATTATTGAGTAAAATGCAGATGTTTTCTGAAAGTCTATGAATTTAGTCAGAGCCACACAGACGACAACAACATTCTCACAACTTAAGCTGCATCAAAAACTCACCAAATGTATTCTGTTCTTTCTCAGGGCCATCTGGGTTGAAAAGGTAAAGTATTCCCGTGTGCATAAGTGGAAAGGTATCCGTTTCCCTCAAGAGATGGTGAGAAAGGTGCTTAGAAAGTCTTGAGGTAAACGATAATCACAACGCTGCAGTCGTCCCGGAGCTGCGCTTCTCTTTATAAAGGCATGTCAGGAGGACTCTGTGCCCTGAAAGCTGGAATGTGACACGGAGAAAGCAGAAGGGTTCACTGCTCTCTGACAGACACCGCCGAGTCAGAATGACTCCAGAGAGCAGCAAGCATGAAAAAAAGAAAGAGGGTGGTCCAGTTAGAGAGAGAGAGCAAGAGAGAGTGTAAGCATGAGAGAAATAAGAGAGAGAGAGAGAGAGAGTAAAAAAGTGAGAGTGAGAAGAGAGAGAATTGGGGGAAAAAAGGAGGGGGATGGTTGGCCAACTGGTATAGAACACGACATGACATGGGAATTTCATTCAGCCTGGACTTGGAATTTGCCTGTTAACTTTTGTTGAGAATTCTGCCTCAAACCTCCATGAAATATTGTAATTTTGTACACTTGTGTGAAAGCTTGTGAACAAAAGTGAGAACCTGCGAAACACTTTCTATATATGTAATAAAACTGCCAGAAATGGCACCAAAAGTTAGTTCAGAGCAAAGTGTTAGATTGCAGATGCCTCCTGCATTCATATGTTACATGTTTTGCCATGTGACATAAGTCTGAAATACTGCTGGGGGATATCAAATGCTTCATATTTTTCAAAACCTTTACACAATAAAACATATTATAATGCTCTTAGACCTGAAGGTTGTCTAGGTAAACAATAGGCCGTTCTCATGACCTTTGTGCACACTCATCAAGTTGAGTATCTGTTGCTTTTATAGACCGTAAAAGTCTTAGATAGTGTTTGACCTGTGTCTGAACGCAACCCTCTGCTTCTAATCTGATAGGAAGTTGGTCAGACAGAACATTTTGCATGGCACCACTATAGCTGTCTGTCTGTGACTGAGACCCAAGCTTTTGATCTCTCATGCTGATCTTCTATCAGCTCCATCATCAAGATCCAGAAAATGATCAAAGTCAGTCACCAATGCAACACAACAACTCAAAAGTCAATGTGGAACCTTATGCTAGCAACGAGGAACATGGACGGATGTTCAAACCTGTGGCTAAAATCAAGATATAACTGCAGAAATGTCACAATGGTGGAACAGTGATTAAAATATTGTAAGATTTATGTTTTTTTCCACATTTTAGACTAATTCCTTAAGCTAAAAACAACCAACAAAGGGAGAGAGAGAAACAAAATACAACAGTTTGTTTTATTATTGCACAAAGAGCTACTAGTGTGTATGTGAACCATCCACAGACTAGATATCTGACTAAAGTAATTAAGCTGTTAGGCTGCAGACACTGATGTCATGCACATCAGCTGACGCTTAAAACTTCTCCTTCACTGCTGTCCCATCTTCTAACATTTTTCCATTCACACAGGTTTAAAACCGCAGCCCCACTAACCAGTTAAAATGAATGGTGCTGTCATGATTTGGAAAAGCTCTTTTCCCAGGGCAGGTAATTAAGCGTTTAATGAGCATGTTAATAGCCCAACCAACAGCACATGAGCACAGGAGCGAATAGAAGCAGGAGAAGGAAGCAGATGAGAGACACAGACCGGAGGAGATCTGAAGTTATGTTGTGTAGCAGATAGCAGAGCTACAGAGGTTAAACTCACTCATGGAGATGATTCGATTAGCACGATTGTGCAGAAGCTTTGCGTAACTCAAGAGCATCTAAGGAGAAACGCTGAAGATCAAACCAGAGACGTCTTACACACTCATCACCAAATAAGCATGAGGTGACAGTTTGTACAATTATTAATAAACCTCCCATATTCATGTACAAATTCCTTTAAGGTCTCAATTGCCAAAATCCATGTGGGTCAAAAATAAACAGTCAGTTTATCACGAATTTTAGATTCACCAGGTTTAAAATGTCACTGATCACTAACTTCTGTCATCTGGTTCCAGAACTTTCCATAATGTCACTGTTTTGTTTTGACGGATTTAATTCTAGCATAAACCACATTTTTAACGTCACCACATCCCCCTTGTTCTGGTCCTGCTGAATCAACTGGCATTCGGGTGCTGAAGCAGCACAATTCTGCATCAACAGTGCAACTATCTGTGTCCCAGTCCAGTGTGTGCTGGACTTTACCGCCCAGCTGCCCAGAGTCAACAAATCGGGTCAGCATAGGTAAAATGACTTATAACCAGAGACAGAACTAGAGGCAGATGAAACATTTGTGATTGGCTATAACAAAATATGTGGAAAATTCACCTGAAACAAATGTTATTTTAGCTGTTAAAACATAACTGTTGTTTTTACTTTACTGGACACTCTTCAGGCAACTTTAAAACACTGAAATGTGACAGTTTATAACAACATTTAAAGTAAATACCATATAGCCCTCTGTGTGTATATACAGAAATTTTATAATTATACATAAAACATTCCATCACAAATACTGCCAGCTGGATACTTGGAGATGCTATTCTGGTCTGATGACAGACTGAACAATGCCCACCCAAGCATTTATATGCCCTAATTCCTACTTTTCCTGCAGGCTACGTCTGTTCTTACTTGAAATGTCTTCATGTTTTAATTGACATTAGCTGAAACGCCTGAAATCATTCCTTTAAGTATCCAAGTACAGAGAAATACATACAAATATTGTTATTGAGGCTACATTTATGCATTCTTTTATAAAGCATGTAATAAGGTATACATTTTATAATTATGTAGTTATATCATTAAGTATCATATTTAAATACATCTTATAAATTATAATCAACAGCAAGATATACAAATTCAAAGGTAACAAACACAATAACATTCAGAATATGACTGCAACGTGTATTATACCAGCGCTTGGCATTTAGCCTGCTGCTTTGTTTGCCTCCAGACAGTGTGTGTTAGTATAGATCTGACTGTACAGACAGAGTCAGAACTCTCATCGTGTTCAACAGACTAGCCTGGAGACACCAAATAAATCACGACCTTGTGTGAATGCCACACTAAAATATAACCTCCATTAAATGAGCATTGAAAAATTACCATGATAGTGGTACTCAGATCCAGAAATCAAATATCAAAGTAACAGAACTTCAAGAGATACGACAGAACTGTATTCACATTAAAATGCACAGCCATTGTTTAACTCTGGGCCTGTTTAAGCCATTAGGATTAGCATCCCCTCCTGACCATGACCGGAAAATTTGAATCCCATTAAATTCTACCTTTGGGAAAACCTGTGTGGGTATTTTGTGTATCCAAATGAGTAACACATATATGAAGGATAATATCAAATGCAGAATCAGTTTTCCAAATCCCACATCTAGCAGAAGTACCTGGATTTTTAAACAAATTGTTACAATTAAGGAACACATGCCAAATCCTAGACTTTAGGACTAAGGTTTTAAGATTTGATAACCAAGCGTACACTGGAACGACATGAATGTTATTTGCCAACTACAGATGGTAAATTCATGTCTCTGCAAATCCTTTTGAGCCATAACATGACCAGTATAATATGATGAGGTAATGGAAAGGTCTGAACTGAAATAATACAACAGTTTATGTACAAGATCATATTAAATTATGTTTGCTCCTTGATTTAGCAAATATACTTTAATGGTTACGAAGATCTGTTTACGTAGGACTGAAATAACTGTATTGGTTGAATGTAAATTCCTGTCACAATAATAGCTCACACAAGCTTTATTCTATAGAATTTAAGAGTTCATTTTAGCTATAGCCTAAATTATATCAAATTATATATAATTCTGATGCGAGTCTGTACTGCACAGAGAAATGACTCACAAATGTTTCTCTCCCTTCACAATCGCAACATACAGCAGCAGGAATATTTAGGAGAGGCCAGTGGCCATTCTTCTAAGACATTGTTCTGTTCCTGTGAATTTTTAAACAGATTTTTTGCTGCTACATACAGTTTTAATAACGTTATTAATTTTACAAAGCCCCACTTTGTCAGAGGTCAAATGGAACAAAGGTAATATTGCACAGTGCCATTATTCTGGGAGTTAAACCTTAAACAAACACATCTACAACACATTCATCTACAGTGAAGAGAGGTGCGAGTTCTTGCATCCTCACTGTGTCATGCAACTGTGTGCAAAATCTTCACAGGTCTTACATTAGACAATCCCGGCCTTATAGTGCAACTTACAGATTTCCCTGAGGGCTACAGGTTTATATGTATTTAAATAAAGGCTGTATAGTAGAGGCTCAGGATCTCTGCTGCCACAAATAACATGATTCATTCTAGCTGGACTCATCTAATAGAAAGGCATCCTGCATATGCAAGGGGTCTCTGAGGATCCATTCAGTAAAATACCAGAGTTTGGTTTAGAGGTCATGATGTCATTAATCATCCTCATAAACACAAACCATGGGCTGGGGAAAACATGACATAAACTGAACCAATAAATAAGACTGTTTACAGGATTTCTTCAGTCTCTAATGAGAAATAAACTGACCCCCTAAACAACTACTTTTACATTTTCTGTAGGGAATGAGAACAGAAATACTTACCAGACAACAGGGCTGAGTGTTGTTGCTGTACAGGGTACTGAGTGAAGCCTTTAGCGATATAACTATAACTACAGAAATGAGACATTAATCTATGGGGTGTGCACTCACACACACACACACACACACACACACACACACACACACAAAGTGTCTTGTGTAGAAAAATAGTTGCAGGCACTTAGGGTAAAAGCAAACCAAAGCCATATGGACAAAACTTTTATTCACTGTACATGTACACATAAAAACAGCATTAAAAGATACAAAAACAACAGAAAACACTATTGAGTTTTTAACAAATCTTTACAATGATATTTCTTTGTTATAGTTTTAATGCTGTCATGTGCCTTGATGTTCTGGAGTATACACAATACCTCAGCCAAAAGTGCCCTGCAAGTTAAAAACAGATGCATTAAAATATTATGAGACATTAAATATAAAACGTTCAACATCAGTCCAACGTTTCTGTTTAGTGATGTTTTATTCAATAACACAAACACTAAATAAATGATGATTAAACGTTAGTGGTGTAATAACACTGTTGTTCATTACCGGGTGCTGCTGGGGTCACTGCTGTCTTTGCCAATCACATGAGCAACTTGTAGAAGATGTTTGCTGAAGTTCTGCAGCTGAGGTAGTGAAGTTCCAGTGTTCACCTCCACAAACCATGAGTTTGGAAAACAATCTGCAATCTGTTAGGAAAATGTTAGTTTGACAGCGATCTATTAGAACAACCTGCATTTATATGATTGAGAAATCCACATATGCACCTTTTTGCATTTTTGGACGGTACGTTTCAGATCGGATTCATTCAGAATGGTTATCATCAAATAACGGCTCAGAAGTTTCTCCAACATCAGCTCTTTGAGGACATGATTGGGAATCAAACCATCCCATAAGGCCATATTCCCAAACAACTGAAAAACAAACAGCAGGTCAGAAAAGGAAATCTTTACAGCCTGAAAAAATGGAAAGATGCGATTGGTTGTTGTGACACACTGATGTGACTGAGGTAAAATGTCGTACCTTCACAGCCGAGTAAAACTGTTTGTTCTGGAACAAAAACTGTGGTGATCTCCTGTCATCCAGAAACCTTATGCACACAACAAATGCCATGTTTTCTGCTGAAATCATTGTGACAACTTGTTAAGATTTTTCTTGCAAAGAGCTTTGAAAGCATGACTTTACTTTTTGGGGTACAATGGGACGAAGACATCATTGTCTACTGCACTCCTCAGTCTCTGAATTACTGCTTCTACGAAGGCCTAAGGGACGAAATCAATCAGAGGTTGTTTACATGAACTAGGCAGTAAACGTATTTCTCAAACTGGGATATTGTGCAGTACAACAATACCTTGACAGGTTTGCTCTGTTCACCATCAAACACAGAATAATCCTCCTGTATTCTCCTGCACAGTGCAGTGAGTGCATTAGACTGCTGAGTCGAAGACGGGTCCCATACCAGCTCCACAAAACCTGCCCCAGACATTAAATCAGGACATAAGCCATTTGGAAAAGCTTACGAATTACAGAACAAAATGTAGTAGATTAATATATGGAATCAGTTCATAAACTTAAAAGGATAAATGCATTTACAAGACATTATAAACATTACGCTTCTGCAAATGAGCCACCTTGAACTTTTGACAGGATTGTCTTCTCGATTATGGTGGGAAGCGTCTTCTTATCCATGTTTTCCGATTCTTCATATCCCTGACCATGACAGAACCTCTCGACGGCAGAATACCACGGCAACGTCTCAAAGTCCTCACCCTCTGCCTGCAGAAAACATGCAAGTATCTCTCATGTATCTCACAAGTGGATAATCTCATGGATAATGAGATTAATGTGTGAAGGAAATGAAATCAAAACTGAGGTGAGACTGAACTGATTAAACAGTAAATTTCCCACAATGCTTTGCGCTTATTTGTGATTCAGACTATTTAGTCGTGATATACAATGACGCACCTTGAGAGGATTCCAGCCAATGAGCTGGTGTCGGATCAGTGGTGCCAAAAGTTTAGGAAGGCACAGTGCAATGTAAGCATTACTGTAGGACTCTGGAAATGAGACTCGCCACTCATTAAATCTGGAGAGGATTTTCTTCACATCCCAGAAGTCTGTCTGAACATCCGCAAATACTTCCTGTGCTCTTTTCAGCAGCTCAGCTGTGAAATAAATTTAGATGCAGGTTTTCGATGCAGTGATGATTATAATGTGAACTTCAAACAGAAGCAGTAGAATACAGTTTTTATACTGTAAAAATATTTTTGTAGTTCCAGAATCTGATGTAAAATTATTATATGCACCATAAAGGACCTCCAACCTTTTTTACTTTGAATCTCCGCCTCCTGCACAGCCGTTGGCACCCAATCAGAAGGCAGGAACTCTGTGTCTTCAGAGAAGTCGAGCAAGCTAAGACATGAAACATGGAGATTTGAAGAACTTACAATAAATAACCGTGACAACTGTAATTTACAGATTATAAGCATCTCAACACTTTCAAAAGCTGCAATCCACAGAGTTTCTATAATGTCAGGCTTGACAATGACATTAAGTAGCTGTGAAAGTGTCTCACCCCTGCAGTGCTGGGCTGGAAGCCCCAGTTGCTCCACCATTGCTTTGTGAATCAGTATTATCTATCAAAGATGCACAAAACATGATGTTATGTGAACAAGAGCAGACAGAACAGGAAACACAGAGGTGTCACCTCACAGTAATGTTCCTGTAGCGTTAATGGTATAGTGCTGCATTACCAGCGCAAAGGTTGTGGGTTCAAATCCCAGGGAACATGTAGTAATACATTGCATAAATAAATCGTTTTGGGTAAAAGTGTCCAAACGCATCAAAATTAAAAGTTCTTTTGCAGTCGAGTTAGTATTCCAGGAAGTTGAGAAAATGTTTGGCAAAATTCAGACTTTACTAACTGTTTGTAGGTTGCAATGCAAAAGTGGATTTTACTGAGTAAAAGGTGAAATTTAAGAAACACTGTAAAATCTCTTTGTTCCTTACAGGTTAACTTTTGAATCTGTGAGGACTCCTCTCGAACAGCTTCTCTCCTCTGACTCAGCAGCGCCTCTGCCTGGTCGATGTAGAGACTGTGCACGTCCAGCTCCACCGAGTTTATTAAAGCCATCTGAAAAAAATAATGCATGCAGTCTACTGTATATAATCACATTAACTAAAGGGCTTTAATTACTTTCATGGGAAGGAACAACCGCTGCCCACCTTCTCAGACAGGCACTCCAGCAGGTTCTGCGAGAAGACGTTCATGGAGCGGTAAAAGCGGAGCTGCTCATCGGCGGGATGATTTTCGAGGCTCTCTAAAGAGCTCTTGGCCGTTTCTACATCCAGCTGAATCCTCCTTAGCTCCGCCTCCCGCGCCCTGTGCACCTCCCTCAGCGAATCTAATCTGGAGAGATTTTTAAAAAAATGTTATGCTAATGTTGACGTCTTAGAGAAGATGCAGTTTGATTCATGGTGGTAATCTCTGGCTTGGTTAAATTAAAGTATTAACTTGACAGCAAATGTACTTTAAAGTACAACTGAATTAATTTTTTAAAATCATAACCATGCATATTAATTATATCTGTCTATTAAAAGTTAATAATAAAGAAACTCACTCTCCAATGGAAATGTACGGATTCCCAGAACTTACTTTCCAATGATCCTCTTCTTTATCACATGGATACTGACTGCTGGAAGTGTTTCAGGGATCTCCATTTTCTTCTGTCGGGCTGGTCTCACAGGAGCCTGATAGGGTTTCTGTCGACACATGGAGGGCATGTATCACCTGCAAGCTACTGCTACTGTTACTCAGCTACTGAGTAATATGAATAGTGTCTCAAGGTAATAGCATTATTTTCAATGGTTTAAGGACATTTACTGCATGTTACAGTACAACAGTATATAGAATAAGTTGATAAGCACACTTCACTATTCATATTAGACCCATTTTTGGTGTATGGTCTATTTTTACCCGATCTCACCTGGTGTTTTTTGACTCCTTTTCCAATCTGTTGTTCTTCCCAAATCTGCTGGTCTTCCTCCTCCTGACTATCAGAAAAACTCTCCTCACTGCCACTCCCTACAAAAACAGAGATTTTGAAGTTAAGGTACTATTGCACTATTATAAATGCTGTGAATTGACAGACTCATTATACGTTTCTTACCCATCTTCTCTGCCATTCGCTCTCTAAGAGTCTTGGGCTTGGGTGCAAACTCAATTCTGCGTTCATGATCGTCTGGCTCATTTTCGCTGTCTTGCTCAGCATCGCTGCCATCTTCTTCCTTTAGGCTCCCAGGAGTTTTGGGTGAATCCAGAGGGATATATTCTCGCTGGACTCGGGCTTGTCTTCGCTGTTCTTTGGCATCACGAATCTTTCTAGCATCTGGAATTGTGACTTTAGCACACAACATAGAACAACATTATTAATTACACTTGCACTAAGATGTACAGACTTATTATGTTTATATGTTTCTGGCTAAAAACAACCAATCAGAGAGCAGATAAAAAGCATCCAATCAGAGCACACTTTTTCTCTGTGGTTTTGAGGAACCCGATGAGCTGGACATGGAAGATACGCTCTCATCATCACTGTCAGGTGGAAGATCTTCAGCAGAACCATCACTGTCAGGTGGAAGATCTTCAGCAGAACCATCACTGTCAGACTGCACATCAACATCTACATTCTTCTTAACTAAAAACAAAGAAAGGAAGTGACGTGTTGGGTACCTCAGAGTGCAATGAATGAACAGCATCCTGTAGATAAAGTCCAACACTCACCTCGAGAGCCTGGCAATGGTACAGGCGAATCCTCCTTTTTACGTGCTTGGAAAACAACCTCTTTCTTGAAGGATCGTTTCACTTTAAAAGCACCTACTTCAGTGGCTGCAAGAGTTATAAAGTCAATTTGTTAAAACGACTTTATTAACCATACAAATGCATAAGAGAGGTTATACTAAACACTTACAGTCTTTGTCATCAAGGAAGCTGAGCGGATTGTGTTTTGATGGCTGTTTAATGTCTTTACACTGAAGCTCAGGGACGGTCGGATCCTCCGCATCACTCGAGTCAGATTTGCGCGTCTCTGAAGTTCCTCTTCGTGGTGAATCTACTTTTGAAGAGCTGCTCGGTTTCTCTGTTTTGTTTTCTCCACTGTCTACCTTTTCGTTCTCGTCTTCTTCACTAGATTCATTTTTTCTCTGCCTGAAATTTCTGCGTGTTTTTTTATTGAACATTTTAAACGCAGTCCAACCCGCACGTAAAGCAGCGTTACGCGATGACGTAGTTTGTTCTTCCTGGTCGTCGCTTCAAGTTTCAAAATAAAAGTCCCAATAAAAGTCTAAGGCGGTTTTAAAAGTTGTGTTTTTAATGTCTGCAGAGAAATAATATATATATATATATATATATAAAAAACTCCTTATACTACAGAATGTGTAAAAGAAAGTACATATAAATACAGGCATAGCATTAAATTATATTAATTGGAAATACGTGGACGATTCATATTTAAATATAAATAAGCAATTAACTAATTCTGCATCAGTTCTGTAACTTTATTTTGCTAAACGTCACTCACGGTTAACCGGGACGTTTAACTTCAGGATTATGTGATTTTGGGAGGATTTTGGGAGGTATTTATTTCATGGTTTTACACATTACACATTTTTACACATTTACCCAGTCAAATTTTTACTACGCTCTGTAATCATTCTGGCAAAAGGTCTGAAATGCTCAATATATCTAGACAACCTGTTTTTTATTTATTTAATGCATTTGTTTTTATATAATTGGAATTCATGGAAAATACTGAACGTTTTGAAAAGTCTTGAAATAATAAATGTTGTGTTTGTTATTGTATGTTTTTGCTATGACTGAAATAAAAGAAATTAAACAACAGAGGGTGTTCTGGGTATATTATACATGGGATATTTGATGAAAAGTAGCAATTGGTAATTATGCTTTTATAGTTGATTCATTTGTTATATAATCTACCGGTTTTGCAGTAAAAAAGCACCAGTTTTGCAGTAAAAAAGCACCAGTTTTGCAGTAAAAAAGCACCAGTTTTGCAGTAAAAAAGCACCAGTTTTGCAGTAAAAAAGCAGGCCTACTGGTAAATAACCAAATGATTTTAACATCCTCACAAAATTTAACATGAAATGAGACAAAACCACAACAGCAAACTGGTTTATAAAATGTATTTTTAAGCATGTTTCATAACATACATAGGGCATAAACATTTTCACAATGCTTTTGTGAGACTATAATCCATGGGAAATAAGAAAATAAATCAAATACACAATAAAAATGACAAAAAGGAGAAACAAAAACAAAATAGTGGTCCAATCTATAATGACACTTTTGGAATTAACACAACTGTGTATTGAGAAAGTACTTAAATGAACTTTAATATTGGCAATACGGTGTTGATTTCCATTCAAGTGTTCTGTAACAGGGACATGCACAGGTAACGTTATTTGCCTCCAACATCAATACTAACCAATAACATTCAAAAGGCCTTGATACCCTTCTGTTCTTCTATTATTCATAACACGCTTCATGTTCATTAATTTCCAGAGTGGATCATTTATATATATAAAAAACCCAGCAAAAACACGCTACCAAACTGCCACAGATCACGTAAATGTTAGCCTTCATGCTAGTGGGGTGTTGTTTCATTGAAACACTGCACTCTTAAACAAAAAATATGCCCCAAGTCTTCTTAAAATGGTTCTAATGTCTATGGATGATTTTGATTTCCATAAAAGTAAAGCAAAGGGAACACTAAACAGGCAAAAAACAACTGCATTAAAACGAAAACAAATATATTAAACCGTTTACAAACTGAGGACTGCCCAGATACTACACACCACTGCTTCAAAGTCAAATCTACAATGCTATTTGAAATATACTCCACTGTAACATGTCAGATTTTTTTAATTTCCGTATTGATCTATGTGATTGTCCACTGATTTCAGCGGAAACGCACAACCCTGGGTAGTGCTGAGGTGACGAAGTGTTAAAGTACGAGATACAGTAGGCATATAAGACAACAGATACCTAAATGCTTTTATATCCCTGCAATTACTTTTTAGTCTCAGACTAATTGGTGATGAAATGCATTGCCTTATTTTTTATTTATTCATTTGTTTCCACAGAATATATTTTAAGATTATGTTGGTTTAAAATGACACTAGTCATACTTTTCTACAGCAGAAACTGCACATTATGGATAGCCAGGACAAACAAACTAAGGAACAGGGTTCCCCCAACAGCTGCACTGTGAAAAGACTAAATGACTTTTTTCATACACAGCTCTTCATTAATTATAGAATTGTTCTTTACTGGACAAATTCTGACATGGAGTGATTAGGAATGGAGATGTGTAAAAAGGTTATTTTCTTAGTTGCACGAGTGTGTTTAATTCTCTCCTCCCTCACCCCCCTCTCCCTCATCGGGTGCGTTGTCAGATGTCCATAACTGTAAAAAGAAATAAAACAACAATGAAGAGCTATTGCTTTCTCAGCCACAATGTTATTTTAACACAGAGTAAAAAAATACAGCACCAAATAAAATAAACGATCTTGTTTTCCTTTAAAGAACAATTTGAAAGCAGAATTTGTGCATTTTTGTTGTGGCATATCTACCTCTACCATTAAAGCACTTTAAAAAAGGAACTGTTGTTTGTGTTACTTACTGTGAGGTTGTCTCTCAGTAGCTGCATGATAAGGGTGCTGTCTTTGTAAGACTCTTCGTTCAGCGTATCAAGCTCTGCTATGGCCTCATCAAAAGCCTGAATTTGTACAAAAACAATGTCAAAGAATTTCCAAACGCTCATAACAGATGTTTGCTATAATGGTTTTAAACATACCTGTTTAGCGAGGGAACAGGCCTTGTCCGGAGAGTTAAGGATCTCATAGAAGAAAACAGAGAAGTTAAGAGCCAGACCCAGACGTATGGGGTGAGTGGGTTGCATCTCTGTCTTGCTTATATCGAATGCTTTCTGGTAAGCATCCTGAGAGTTTTCTATGGTTGCTGTAAAAGGAAAACGTTTGTTTAGTTTGTTTAGATATTAGGATGCATTTTATGCCAAAATACTGAACACAACCCCCTCCTTTAAACTTACAACCTAATACTAAACAGATAGTCCAATCTCAAATTGCTTATTCAAATGTTGCCTTTAAAGAAAAAAACAATTGTAAATAATGATCAGTCTAGATTCAGAAAAACTTCCCTTTTATAAGTGTTACTTCATACTAGAAACGTCCAGTTTACAGAAACCTACAAACCCGACATGTCTGCATTCTTACTTTTCTTGTCATCTCCTGAGGCGACCTCAGCAAGGTATCTGTAATAGTCGCCCTTCATCTTCAGGTAGAAGACTTTGCTCTCAGGGTTTGTAGAATTCTCGATTAAATATTTGTTCAGCAGCTCCTGTAAGAAACAAAACAAAGCTCATGTCAGGCAATACTGGAAACACACCGTCATAAAACACAACAGTTTGAAAGCTAGCACAGGCTAGCTCCCATATCTGAACACACACTTTCTCCAGTATGTTTGTTCTCAACATTCAAAACGCTGTTCCAAAAGGCGAGCTGACCTCCTCTCACATCTTAAACACAGTTGTAAGGCATTTTCCTCCAAACTTCGTCAATGTCTAGGATTAAGCTTATCTAGGCTTAATCTTTGTCTAAGAGACTCATCTTTAGTGCTCGGATTGTATCTACCAGTCTAAGTCTGCTTTACCAGTAATCTTTATCAGTGAAAGGAGCGGCTTTAAGGCACTGGTAAATACCAGATTAAGCATCACTGCAAAGATGGAACAGATTATCATGGAAAGGTTGGACATTGCCAAAAAAACACTCCTTACTCTGCTACGGCTCTGACAATTTACAACTAATCTTAATATTCTCCTCCGCCCTCCTACAGCTCACAGCATGCCTGTGTATGCATCACACATACTGTTAGATAAAACCGCAGGAAACATCACCTCCATATCCTAATTTCAGATTTCCAACTCTGATTAATAAAGTCCTGTAATAATGTTTTAAACTGAAGCATTCAAATGGCAGCCTATAACATTTAAGCAGACATACACAATACCAATTATAAAGAAACATTCTCAGCTCTGTTTTTCATGGTCTGATTGAGCAGAGAGGTCCTGCTAGGAGGTCTGTCAGAACTTTGTT
>JBAJNP010002627.1:0-46382 GCA_036877545.1 Yasuhikotakia modesta
TTATACTTCTGAGGATCTTTAAAGCACTATAGGCCAAGCAAAGTATCTGTGAAACATTTCCACATTGATAAGCCTCCATTAACAAATTATTGTCACATCAAAATCTAACTGCCAATTATCCTGTGGATCCAATGCTCAGAGCTCCGTTTGCTAGGATGGTAATAATTACGGTTTCACTAAGCTTGTTACTTTTCTTGCTTTGTTTTTGCCTCAAAGTCCAGGAAACACGTCAGTTCCTCTCTGCCTACCGCTTTCTGTCATTTCTTTCTGGTGTGATTCATGTTTCATTAGAATACCGCCCGAGAGGCGCAGCCCAAGACGAGGCTGTTAAAATGACTTCAGCTGGTGCTGACGGGACACTGAGAGGAGCTGCGTTCAGAAAACTGCCACACAGACTTCAAATAGCTCCTCCTAACCCTAACGCTAACCCTAACTTAATTTATGCTTTCCAAACCGCAGGCCGCCAACACAGACGGCTCAGGCTGGCAGTCATGTGACTGAGTGTTTTTGGCAAAAATGAGGAACAGGAGGGTCTGTACTGTAGGTGGCCTTTATCTCGGCGCACCTGACATTGTCAAGGTCGTTTATTATCCGGCTGTGTTTTGCGCGCCGCCTGTCTCTCCTGGGTTGCGAGAAAAGCACTTTTTGAAATGCTGTGGGGAAGGGCAATTGATTGTGCTGATACTTCTGGTGATTAGACACATCAGTCAATGTCAAGATTATCCGTGTCATCAGCTGATCTAAACAGCTGTAGGCTTGTCTTCTTTAAACGCCGGCGAAATCGGCCGCATCTTTGCTCTTTTTGCTCCTTTCTCAATTACTCACACTGATTGAATATATGCAAATGGCCGCAGAAATTAGAATCCACCTGCAAGGAGACCCCGCAGGGATACAGTGACCTCCCAACAACCTCCAACTGCCCAACTGTTCTTAAAGATACAGCCATCTTTAAAGAACTGACAGACCATATTTAACAGGCATTATCTTACTAAATCTTACCAAAAGGTCTGAGGCTTTTCAGCTTTTGCCATGAACCACCCAACTTGTCAGAAAGAGCCATTTATAGAGAATCACACGTCTAACCCTGTTCTACATAAATGGCGTTTCCTGTCTAGGTGGGTGGTATGTTTGTAATAATTTTTATGGGCAGTAAAATGTAAGGTAATATAACAATCTAATACATGTAAAAAGTGTATAAAATAACTTACTAATACTGTATATAAAGGACAAAAATGCAGAAAATATGTAAGGAGAACCCTTAATATGTCTTTACTTTTGTTCTTACTTGTGTTTAACTTGTCCTCAGGTTTTGTGTGCAGTATGTTTGTGTGCTCAGGGGAGTTTGGGCATTAGATCTGCAGCTGAGGCGACACCATGCAGGAAGTCAGCACACATATAGTCAGCTCTCAGTTGCTCTATGAAAACATGCACCCTACAGATGACCTTCAATCTGATCTCAGTTCCCCTTATACTGCTGCTCTTCTGTGAAGTGACCGTCTTTGATCTGTCTGCATTGCTCTCCATCACCTCTCCTCTAATCCAGCTCATTCAGGCGTGTCTTTACTGCAGCACTGTCTGTTTCTTTAGCTCTTCTATTGTCTTTGATACACAATGTCACATTGATGTGAGATCTGATGTGTTTAGTCTAATCAATTATGGTTAGACTTTATTTCAATATTCTACTTTAGAGAATATACCTACTACCAGTAACTTGGCAGCTAACATAACTCACATTAGAGTAGAGTATATAGTGACTGTTAGTTTAAAGTTATAGTTAGGGTTGGTATATTAAGTTGCGTACTTGCAAATGTCTGTAACTGCAAATTTTATAAAAGTGCTTTATCTGCAGTTTTTAAAAATGTTCCCCCATTTGAAGAGAAGTTTTTGGTCTTTCAAGCAGTTCTTTTGTTTTAGTAAAACAAATCTGACCCAAACATATTGTGTATTTTGTAAGAAAGCATGGAGAGATGTAAAGGTTACTGGGCTAATATGAGCACCCGTCCTTCTGTCTGTGTGATGGACAGAGAAACGGTAGATCTGTCTATTCTGTGTCTGCTGTATAAACACAGATTATCCCTCTCTCACTGTCCATGATGCCTTGCTGCTGTCGTGTCTCACTGATGACAGACCAGCCGTGGTTTAGTCCTGCTTGCTATGGATACATCGGTTTCCTCAGGTACATGTCTGGTCTGTGGCATTACTAGCATCTTCATCCATCGGCTTCAGGTAAGCAGCCCTGAGGCACAGTTAGGCCAGCGAAAGCAGGAATAATCTAATGGAATTGTACCGGGAAGCTGGAAAAAGCTGCATCAGATAAAACGGATCATGCTATACTTATCTCATGGGAACTCTAAGATTGTGCTGTGCTGTGGTGCTTTGTGTAAAAATCTTAACCTCCTTTTGTACTGTATAGATTGACACAATTTTATCTGTGAAAGGAAGATGTGGTATATTGAACTACATCTATATAGCGCACACGGGCGGAGCGCTGTAACCTGCCCTAGATACGCACTTCAGGGCTGTTTTTTGCAATCGTAAATTGCAGGGGAGACTTCCAAGTGAGGTAGATTTTAAGTGTAAAATATCGGCCCATGAGAGGCAGGTTGTTTCAAAATCCCATTGATATTGTGGTAATGAATCATCTAGGGAAATTCTGTGTGCTGTCAGGGAAAGACCAATCCGAGTGTTTTTGCAGTGTGAGGGACAAGGACTGACCCAGGCTGGATTTGTGTGGCAGAGAGAGACTCTTCAGTCTGTCTGAGCAGGACAGATAAATCTTATTATGTGGTGATTCTGCAACACACTGGTACAGTAAAGGTCAGAACCCAGCAGCCTTTAAGCCCCAATTTCATCCGGTCAACAGTTCAGATTCAATATTGATTTTTATAGATAATAAAGAAACGTTGACATAGTGACTCAGTCATTAAAGTGGCACAATATAGCACAAATGCTACAGCTAATGTAGTTATGAGTTCTAGTTAACTCTTTTAGAAATGACAGTAAGTGACGGGCAATTTTAATTTGAGATTTATAGACATATGTATATAAAGCAAGTACCGGT
Organism: Yasuhikotakia modesta; assembly: GCA_036877545.1. NCBI lineage: Eukaryota > Metazoa > Chordata > Actinopteri > Cypriniformes > Botiidae > Yasuhikotakia > Yasuhikotakia modesta. The sequence continues at coordinate 3,062 of JBAJNP010002627.1, forward strand.
TTACAGTTTTTTGGTCCCAAGACATTAAATTGGCCTGTTTGTCTAATTTCACAGATGTTTTGGTGCTTTTAAAAGATGTTCCTCTGAGTTTTTGTGAGGAAACGTCTCAGCTCTCTTAGATACATGGAGCCCACACCTGCTTTTGTAATTTAGTCATAATTAGAATATTATTTAAATCAAAACTTTAAAACAAACCAGCTAATATTCATTTAGCTTAATGGTATTAGCAAAATTATGATAGTTTTTATTCTTGTTATCCCCAGGAAGATTTGTGGTTTAATTGGTTGTAAAAATAGACATTGAAATACATTCTTCATTGTGAATAGAAGTTCTCACATTTGTATTGTTTATAGCAACAAATATTTCAGTGTTTTACATTTGTTATGATTGCATTTATTATTTACTGTTATATTAATAACAGTATTTACTTTCTTTTGTCTTACTTTCATTATGTTTCCTCGCCCATTTCGCTGATGGTAAAACTCATTTTTCCTCATAATTAGCTTCTTTCTAACGTCTGAAGCTGAATATTACTGCAGACACTTTAATGGGGCACCTTTAACATGAATTACTTTACATGGATGATGGGATTAAATTAGCATCTGATTATGAGGTGCTATTAATCTAATGGGATTGGATGACAGCAGCCCTCAATTCACAGATTTAAACAGTTATGTCATGTCCTGCTATAGTGAAACCTTTTTGCATAGGGGATGAAAAATACAGTATATAGGCCACATTCCAATATCCTCCATATTGACTGTCCAGCATGTCCATCTATCACAATCACTAGTCCATCTAGATAGTCAGTCTGTCTATCTATCATCTATCTATCTATCTATCTATCTATCTATCTATCTATCTATCTATCTATCTATCTATCATCATCATGTTTCTGCATGTAAATTGTTTTTGTATTTAATTGTATTCATTAAATTAGATGTTATTTTTATTTTATTTTCTTTTTTTCTTCTACTTATTATTATTTATAATAATTTATAATTTTTTATTTTCTTTGTTTGCAGTTGTGTATCTGCGCTATAAAAAATTATTGTCGCCCCAGCTCTAATTTTGCAGTAAGCGACAATAAGGAATCTGCTAAGAATCCGCTAACGCAATGCGCTAGCAATTGAACTATGTGAGCGCTTGGTTAATAACTACCTCAAACTATCTCAAACTATTTTTTATTATACACTAACACACTGTAGGTGCAGCATGTTGAGGGATTTCAAAAAGCTCCGGTACTAAAATAGAGTGGCCTGATTTTTGACTCACTGTAGCTCTGCACTAGAAGATATGCTCTCTGAGTTAGCCCTGTTTCTGCCTGAGACACGATTCTGACCTTGGAAACCTGCCTTAATGAGAGGCTACAAGACATTGTCATTCTGTGTCCATATTGAGAAAGGCAGCCAGCAGCCATTTTTCGAATTCACTTCATGTCACCCTCCATCTCCCAGGGCTCGCGGCTCTGATCTCGTACAATTAAGTATGCTCACGCAGTCATGTTCTCACACACGCAGCCCTACTCAGATGTTCAGTAGGACTCACAAATAGCATACTGAAAGAAAACATTGGGGTTGGAGAAGACGGCAAATAAGTGTTACCCGGGACACAAGTACATCGATAAAAGCAGGAAGAAAAGGAAAGTTTTTGTTGAGGCAAAGTTTGAATGCTGCCTAGACAAAGCCTTGTTTGTAAGTTTTAAAAACTTTTAAGGCTGTATAGGCGCTACATTATATAGTTTAAATATTTTGCAGGCTTTGCTTGGTGGTTGCTAATGGGTTTTGCAGCGATTGTTAGGCAGTTTGCTAGGATGCGCTGGGTGGTTGCTAAGCAGTTGTCTGGTGGTTTCTGTAGTGTTCAGAGAAGATGCTAAGGGGTTCTGGTGGACCCAAGGGCATTATTTGAATAGGCAGAAAGACAGACAGATTTTTATTATACAGTATTAAAGAGAGAAATACAGCCTCATCAGACAGACAGAGAGACAGAGAGAGAAAGAGAGGGAGTGCTGAGCTGTGAGACAGGTCTCAGGGGGCCTGTCTCTCACATCAGCTGGAGAAAAAGGCAGAGATGGACTTGTCTCTTCAAAGGGTTTCTTTGTTCTTAAACGGCCTTTGAAACGTGTGGTTTTAATCTCCTTAATACACTAATGATTGAACACACCTTCTCTGTGCCCCTGCTGTCAGGAGGTACCAGTGAGTTCATGTAAAGGGAGATTTTGATGTTTCTGGTGTGTGTGTTTTTCTCCGGACGTGTGATTGACGCGTTTGCTGATATGCACAATCTATAGCTCTCCAACTCTCTGAAAGTATCTCAGCCAAGACTTCATCACTTACAACAGGACAAATCCATCAACTCAGGCTGGCAAAATGATTCATAGTTTAGTTTAGAAAGCAAAAATTTGATTTATGTTTTGTTTTGTTGCATTTAACTCAAATGCCATAGCTCAACTGGTCAACTGGCAAAGGTTGTGTGTTAGCTTCACAGGGAACGCATGCACTGGTAAAATGTTTAACATGAATGTAGTAAATCCACATGCATACAGTATGTGGTTTGAAATCAGATTAAGATCACATTTTTGAAATGTGAGTTAGTGAGGTGTCAGATCAGATTTCAGCTGGACATTTTCCATCATGAAGCATCAAACCAAGTTGTCTTGATTTAAATATTATAACTTCAAACTTCATTCTTGTAGATATGCAATTATTTTTTAAATTTCCTTCCTGGCCGAAGACATGAGTTTTCTCCTGTACTATTTTCGGCATTTTTCATAACATGAGAGAGATTGACAGCCGTACCGACAGCCGTACCGTCAGTGATTGACAGTAAAAAGTATTCCATCAAAAACTCACCTCATGCTAGTAACATGACAGCTAACTACTCCAGTCTCACTGTGGTTCCTTTCTACAGCACAACCACTCCTGATCTCAAAATTCAGATGGATCTCCCAAAAAATACTGGCTATTTTATGATCAGAAGTCAGAAAACATGATTCTGATGCAGAAAGCGTTTGGTTCAGATGCCTCTCGCCATGTCTCCAAAGGTGCAGGTGTGTGGAATTATGGGAAATCATTATCATCAATATAGAATATATCAGCGGCTCATCTGTCTTCATGCGCTTCCAGCAGAGAACACCTGCTAGAAATGTTTTACTTTCATCTACATTTACAATCGAACAAAAACATGATCAAATCAAGGTTCTTATAGAACCAGTATTATATATAGATCGGTGCCTCACAATGCCATAGAAGGGCCATAAAGAACCTTTAACATCTACAGAACCACAAGTTTTTTTGTAGGTTTTTTAGGCTATGAAAGGCCAATAAATAAAGTTATTCTATGGTTTCATAGAATACCTTTGTGTGTGAAAAACCTTTTAGAAATCTTTAGGAATGTTGTTTATGTTAAAATCTTGTTTATGTTAGTCAGCTAACATTAGCATCATTATGTACAATGTTCATGTACAATTAGCATTATCATTATCATTATGTACAATCTGCAGAAATCACAATRACAATGTTCAATACATCACTGTGGAAAACTAAGTTTCCAACCAATATAAAACATAGCAACATCATTGGCAGTTTAGTTGCCTCAGAACTCTCTCAGAGAGCTCTCAGGTCATCTTTACTGTTGAGCCCTGTATGTACAGAGAGACCATGTTCTGATTTGATCATACCGCAGCTCAACATCATATAAAAGAGCCACTAGAAACAAGATGAACTGCAACTGCAGAGGTCAGGAAATGTGTAATCCAATCGCGGCTATAGGAAGAAGCGCTTCCATCTCATATAGATTGTGTTTTATTTGCCACAGCTTCTCAGCTGCCGTTTTCTGACAGGTCAGATGGATTTCAGATCCGTCACATAGCTGAAACTTCTGAATGTGATTAGTGTTGATCAGTAATTACATTTGATTTGACAAATGAACAGAACTGAACTCTGTGGACTTTTGTTAGATTCTGCTATTTTTCTCCATCTATTTTTAGCAAACATACATGTTTTAATCATGTTTCTCTACTGTAACTTGTCATGCCAAAGAATTCTTTTCAGTGCTGTAATGGTGGTACACAATTTCACATACTGTATACTAGACTGCCTTTCTGTCTTTTAAAAACACAACAATACACGCTATTGGCTGGTACAATGTTTAATAACCTGACTTATGGTCTTTAGATGACTGTAACATATAATGTATAAGGTTGATTTTATGACCTGATAGAGGAAGTTGTCTATCTCACGTAAATAAACATTATAATTCTTCTTTATAATTTACAGTGTATTTACTGTATAATTCTGTAGTTTTTATTGTATAGTTCTGTAGTTTTAGTTGTTAGTTCTCATGCATTTCATGTGGAATCTGTTTTAATCACCTCTTGTTTTGTCCTTGACAGCTTGTTATTCTGAGTCAGCAAACAGTCCGTTGCATTAATGCACATTTCCAAAGCTGATTATCTTTACCCCACCAAGCAACAGAACAACAGGTATTTGAAGCACAAAACTGGCACAGAGCCTCGTGGTAACATACTGGTAGAGACAGGTGCTCCTTTACTGGTTATATTGTAAGTGGTCTTTATTTGCAGGCTGCACAAAGCATTTTGGTTTCAGATACCTGCAACCATTCAGCAAAGCATCTTTCTAGTTTATAGTCGTAGCGTTTGTTTGTACTTATAAGGATCTTTAGAGACTTTTCTGTGACATGAATGGTGATGAGTTAAAACATTTGTCTAAATTTATGTTTACTTTTGCAAACGGCGCAAGTGTGGTGTCTTTAAATTAGGTGCTCACGGTGAGAAAGAGAAGCATTAATTTAATTACTCAACCCAACCCCCCCACCCCTCACAGCTCATTCTCGAAGCCCTGGACACTCTGACTAGCATTTTATGTTGCTCTTATTTAATTATTCTCCTATTTGGCTAGAGAAAAGTCTTGCACCTCATTAAAATTATTTAATCCACTGTCAATTGCTTGTTAGCCTAAATCAGCAATGACTTTGCATTTACCGGAAACAAGATAAAACCTTTTCTGTTTGTTTTGCTCCAGTCAGACTTAATTACTTCATTTGTATTGTTCTCTTTCTTCTTATAAATGTATTTTCGGTGGAGAAAGTTCAGTTGAAGAATTTTGTAGTCAAGCTGAAAGTCGGAGCCCAACCGGACTGCTTGTTTTTTATGTAGATCTTCTAGATTAGATCACATGGGGATATTTTAAATGATCAATGTTTAAAAAGTGGCCTTTATTGATAGTGTTTTTTTATTCATGGATTAAAAGATAACCTCATTGTGGTCTGTTTCTCACACAGCATGGCATAGGATTGGTATTGTTTTGTGGTTTATGTTGGAATGGGCTTTTTCTTATCCGCATCGCTAAGCTCTTAGAATGTTTACACCTGTGTTTTGACGTTTAAACTCAGGATGTGGTGTTCTCGTCTGTATAATTAAAGCCTGGCTTGCCTGCTGAGCTAATGTCTCGTGGAAGGCTGTAATGAGCAGAGACCGGTGATGCGTTCCACTTGGTGGCGTCCATGTTCAACGCGGTCCTCTCGCAATTGACGCTGCAAGGCCGCAGCCAAGCATCGCATATTATCTCATAAAACCGCTACATATGCAGCTGGGGTGCATGCCATGTTTCTGTAATCCTCACTTGGCGCTCATAGGTATCTGAATGGTGCCCGCAGCACGATGTATGGAATATTATTGGCCGGTTGTATTGGCTTTGTGGCATTGCCTTGGGTTAGGAGCATGACATGATGGCGCATGACAGAGATGGGAAGGTCACCTTTGGCGTTCTGCCGTGATGAGCAGTTGGCATTTATTGCGCTCGCTGGTGCATTGTGTTTCAATCTGAGTGGAGCAGCCAATCAGCTGCAGGCAATCGAAACCGCATTCCATCCTGCATGACTGCATTGTTACACCAGGTTTAATGCTAATCACGACTTGGCAGTGTCAGTTAACTGCGATGATAATCAACGCTTCTGCTGGAATTTAATGCATCAACACTTGTTTCTCCATGCGATGGGGGGTGGGGTTGCTGCATAGGTGCTCATTATGAAATGGGTAAATTGCAGCGTGTGCTACTGCAATAGAAGCATTTGCAGCACTAGTAGAAGGTATAATTACAGTAAACAAGGGTCAAAATAGCATCTTCCTATGTGAGTGCTCTCTGCACTTATGGCGTACTAGAAACAGAGTTTGCACTTTAGCGACAAATGTACATGCTGATTAATGCGAATGGCAGTAATGAATATGAGGAGCCACAAGATGAGCACACCCGTTATGGGTGTGGATGCCCTGCTGCGATGGCGCTGATGCGGCGCGTCTGGTAGGAAGGCTGCAGCCAGGCTGCAGTCTAACTCTCACAGCGGGGCTGCAGTGCTAGAGGAGAGCCCATTAAATAAGCAATTAAAAGCAGATAATGAAGGGGCCAGTCGCCAGCAGGAGATCAGATTGACTGACGGCCTCACTGAGTCAGGCAGACCTTCCAAATGGCTAATGGTGGCCTCCGTCTCCTGGGTCAGATTTAAACACCAGTGAACGTGGATCTGCGCTGGTGTGTGTATTCCTCAGAGCTTAGCATTCAGCTGATCCGGAGCTTTCCGAACAGCTCTCAGTGTGATAAATGAAACATCTGGTGGGAAGAATGATTTAATAACTGTAACGGGTGTGAAACTGCTCTTTTCTCAACGTACAGTAAAACTGCCGCAGACTCATTTTATGACGGCGCAGAGCGCGTTTGCCTTGCTGCGTGATGAGATGTTTGCATAGTGAGTTCTTTATAAGTCCTTTAAAATGTCTCGGAATAAACAGATTACATAATGCACACTGGAAAAAAATCATATGGCCCAAAGTGAATCTCATAAATTTTGCTCTTGATTAATTTTAATTATGTTTTTCATTTTACTGGATAAAAAGCGGTAGTTTGATATTGCTTTAGCTGAGAGTGAAACTTTGTTTTCTCAGAAAGATCATGCATTAAAACCTGCTTTTATTTATGTAATGTCTTTTCTTTATCTGTGACCTGTATTTCAGTTAATTTTACATGTACAAATCCTTGAATGATACAGAGTGTATCTAAAAAAATATCTCCTTTAAGTGGAATGAACATAATTTGAACTTAATTACTTATATAAGAGATTTATCATTTATAATGATAATAAGTATTTTAACTAAAAAATGCATCTACAATGCACATCAATTTTATGCAGCCGCTTGTCTTAAAAAGTAAAATCAATGAGAGTTTTTTTTCCCCGTGCATGAATGTTTTGTGTTTAATCTTCACTGCAGGTTGTGGGATGGCAAACAATATCTTGCGTTTTCTCGACTGACCATCTGTTGACGTACACGCAGGTCTCCCTCTTGCATTAATGTTCGCGTATCCCCGTGTGACTTCTGCACGCGAGTCGCTCTGCAGGTATCTTCAGTAGCGTTCTGCAGTGTTGTGAATCGGTGCCATGCCTCAGGAGACCCGGATCCTACTCAGCAGATAATAAACACCACATCAGTGCCATGCTAATGAAGACGGATCGGGCCCAGTCAGAGTTAGAGATTTATTTTCTACAGAGGGTCACAATGTAATTGTTGCCTCAATTACAAACGATAAAGGATTAGAGTGACACGAGAAGTGGAGACACCCCAAGGGTGTGTGGTCTGTGAACTGAATGTTTTCACTGCTGCTGTCCTTATTGGACTTTCAAGGTGACCATAGGATTGGTATTCGATGCGGGGTGGGGAATAAATGGTGCGAGGTTGGCCGAGGTCAATGCTGGTTGGAGTTATTCAAAGCTTTTCCATTAAGCGTTTGTGAGAGCGGAGGTACCGTGTGTTGTAGTCCGTCAGGCAAATAGTTTCGTAACAATATTATTTTATAATAAAGATAATAATTCTCAGTGGGTTAAAGCTGAGGTGAGGTGCGTGTCACCAGTGCAGAAAATCAGCAAGGCTTTGAAAAGATTATAAACACTAACACGGTGTTTTCTGTGTTGTTTTGGCATGAAATGGTATTTTAGGCTTTTAAAGTTTGTTAAGATGGAGGGACTTTCTAATTGCGTTGTGCTGGCTGGTTGCACACAATGAGAAACATACAGTACATTCTGGCCAATAGAATCTGATTTGTGAATGAATTATTTTTATGAACTGGTGCTTTGTATTGCATTGGTGGCAGGTTCTAACTTTCAGTCGTGTAAGATGGAAATGAATCAAGAATGATTACTGTGTTATATAACGGCTCCTCAGGGTTTGTGAGACTTAAATCAGTTTAATTGCTATTCATATGACAATGTGTAGTTAAACAGAGTTGTGCAGATAAATGACTGCTTTGGTGCTACATAAAGATTTCAGTAGCAAGCAAAGTTTTTCATCACAGAGTGTAATTTTTGACAAATATTTTGTGTGGTCTTTCAATTAATATGAGGTCATGAAAAATGCATGTGTTATGCTTCTATTGCAATTTGAATAATGCTGCTGTTGAAATGGATTTAACATGTCAGAATACAGGACAGTTTAAACTGAATGCCATTTTATAACTTTTCAGCTAACAATTGGTATTTGACCTTCAAGTCCCTCGGTGTAATTTGCATTCTCTACATAAATTCAAAACACTAATGGAACAACTGTTAGCATCAACAGAATGAGTGCATCACTCAGCGGGACAGTAAAATGTTGTTTTTGTTTTGTAATTGTATAAAAGGCATAAACATACTGTTGCTTTTTACAGAGAGCTCTTCTCAGGTCTTCAACTCAAAATCAATAGTGTTGTCTTGTGGACAATTTAAGCAGAGAAACATAGGAGATTGGATGGATGAATTAGATGGATGAATTAGAAAGGTAGACAGACAGACAGGAAACTGCAAATAAAAAACAAGATATTCATTAACGTTAAATTCTGAGTGTGAGGACAATGAAAACTTCCTCTTATCAAATGCTCATATACCTGCAAACTTCACATCCTTGACTTTGTGACTTTTTGTGTTGTGACATTTAAATCTAATGTGATGAATTGGTTTCTTGTACCAGTTGCCATCTATGCTGTGATGTATCACACTGTCATCTGTCTGAAGCAGGTGAGAAGTCAAACATTGCAGGTCTACAGGACAGTAGAGAACAGGTCCCCAAACTCATTATCAGAGCGGCTGAAATCTTGCACTGGGGTTTGAAAATGAGGAGATGGAGAATATTCTGAAACAAACATAATAGAGGTTGCTGTCTGACGCCTCAGTTCTCCTCAGAGTCTGAGGTGGGATTCGCTGTGCCATGTGTCATACCCCTGATGACTCAGATAGCCGTGTAATGTCAGATTCCTGACGATAAGTCACGTCCTTCTAATGAAAAGCATCTTTTTGAGACTCCAGGGGTTTGGCATAACCATCAGCATCTCCTGGCACGAGCGAGGGCACGAGGAACGCCAGGATTGATGCCAACTTGGCATGTCACTGAGCTTTGTTCTTCATCTCTGGCGGTCCGTATATAGAAGGTCTCGATTTCTGCCTTGAGACTCTGTGAAATGCATTCATCTCTGTCTGCAAGGAATTTTCAAAAAGCAAAACTTTTCGCATAGCCTGCAGGCAAGGGCGCCGGAAGAAGATGGCTAATTAAAACCGCATAATAGATCTTTCAAAGCAGAGACGGTTTTGAAAAGTGTGACGGTGGATCTAACTCTGGTCCTTATCTCCTCAGCTCTCTGTGAGCTGGTCCACATTCAGCCTCATGACAGCGCATGCTGAATCTGTTGTCAACATTAACATAAAATCCAGCTTTGCATCTTCCTATGATCTTCCACCGTGGTGTCCTCAAAGGCTTGGTGTGAGGCAACATAGCCTAGCCGCGTCAAACACAGTAACTGTCTCAGAAAAAACATAACTGCTCAGCATGCCTCACCGACAGCACGGCATCAGCCGTAGAATCCTGGTAGTGAGTTTTGCATGGTCACGCACGATGCTTTCCTCAGAAAATATCAAAGCCTTGTTAGTAATGAAGAATTGTGGTGGTGTGCTCTGAATGACTAGCCTCAATTTCTATTGCTCTCAAAGTGCAGTGAGACACAATTCAGTAGAGTGATAAAATCTTGTTATTATGAATGATACATGACACACTACCATTGAATGGTGATAGATTACCACCTGCCTTTTTGTACTTCAGTGTTTGTTGTTTATTTGATTTGGTAATTTCGTCTCTCTCTCTTTCAGAAAGATGGATATAATACCTTGTACTCTGTCATACAGTTATTTGCAATAAAAAATACCAAATAGAAGCTTTTTACAAGTGGATGTCAATGTTGAATCTCACTACAGACGGTGACACTTTAGTTAGTCAAAAGAATGTTTTAGTCAAGGCGAATTTCTCAAGGCGTGAAACTCATTAGACCTGACATAATTATAATTTAAATTGTTCATGTGGAATTTGATTTAATTTTATTGAAGAAAGGTTTATTTCATTCATTTTCTCTTCATTTCTGCAGTCAGTGAGTCTCAGTCATGCCACAGTTTCTATCTAGGTTTACCTGGACAAACTTCTCTCTGTTGCAGCCATACCTGCTACAAACAAATGAAGCCAAATAAACAAACAAAGCAGAGTGCCATTCATTAACAGTGAAATATCCATTACGAGAAACAAATGCACATATTTGATTAAGAAAAACACAATGAGGATAAAGGACTGCAGAGGGTTAGTGAAGAATGTTGCCACAGCGTTTATATATGTTACGTCTAATAGCTTCTCTGAGTCTCACTGGCTGACTGAAAGTGCTGAAATGTGTGTTCCTAGTATGCAGCAAACAGGAAATGTTCTCATAATGTTGGCTAACGTTCTAAAAGTTATCCAAAATCATTCTTGTAGTAATGTTAGTAGTAGTATGTTTTTAACGTAAAAAACATCACACAGAACTTTCAAAATACTGTTTTAAATGTTTTTGTTACTTGTAATGCAGCGCAGTATACAGTTTGTGTTGTGTGACAAATTCTTTCAAGCAACTTTAGATAAGTGTGTGTGTGTGTGTGTGTGTAAGTGCTAAGTTCTTGTTTGCTAATTTATGAGCTGTTTTTGCTCCCCATCAGCAGCCTGTTACATGCCCTGCTTTTGAAGAGCCGTTCTGCCATCACTCCTCTGCCCTCCGTGACATAATTAGTGCCCGATGTCTCAGGCCCATTAGATAGATGGAGAGCAATGAGAGGGAAGTGGAATTAAAGACTGAGGAACTGAAGTTGAAAATAACATCACGTCAAAAGAGCGACCGTCCAACTTTAAGTCAAAGTCATTGTGGGACTGCATACTGTATTAAATAATGTGTTTTTGGTGACAAAAATATATTTTAATAGATTTTTTTGGTAAAACATTAAACTAACAACTTTAACATTTTTTATACATTTATACATATATATTCTGTATTATATATATATATACAGAATATATAACATTAAAACATTTCTACTAACATTACTGCAAGAATTCTTGTTAACGTTTTTAATACTTTTGAGATTTTTACAGAACGTCAGCCAACACTCTGGGAACGTTGCCTGTTAGCTGGGATAGCAGTTTTGAAAATAAAATAAACAAATTCACAAGCAATTAAAATACTATAAAGTACAATATAATAGACAAAATGTCTCTAACTTTTAAAAAATGAGAGGCGTTTCTATTTCTGAGCAACATGAAAAATGCCATGTCAGTGTAAAGATAGCTTGCTGTGGGCTTAACGCTCTTAAGCACGCAGAGCTACATTAACACATGAAATATACAAAAGAACACAGAGCTTTTAGGTTTGGACAAGGTGGTTTTGTATTGTCTAGAGAATTGTATCGGTCTGGAACAAAAGTCGACAGAAAGCTATTGTCCTTCTTGGTTTTCATGCTAATGTCGTTGATTACTGGTATGAACAATGTGGGGCATGAAAAGTGTCCTGACCTGTTAAATTACCACAAATTAATATTCACAACCCTGAGTTTGCTAGATGAGACAGAGAATTAGTCTGGAGAAATTAATGGTTAACACAGGGTCAAGGTCTGATTCTATCTCTGGTTCTGAATGATTTCACATTAAGATAAAAAAAAAAAACAATGTTATTTCTTCACTGTATGTAAATTGCTCTGCCCAGTCCATTTTAGGAGCGGGAAACAGGCTTGCATGTCACTCATTATGTAGAGTTCCTGTTGTTCATAATTCTTTAAGAGAAACATGTTCACAAGTTTTTCCTGGACTGTTTATATTGGGATATACTCATTTCAATCCCCTCCTAATCTCACATTCTCATACTCTAAGCATTTCCATATGGTAAATCTTTCTAAAGTCTGACTCGGCAATATATGTTCTCACAAACCAGGTTGGCTCCATAAATATGAATCCCTATTTTTCATATGAATATACGGCTGATATCCATGTAATTCGATCCAGTTGTTGTCATATTATATTGTTTTGTCTTTGTTTTGCGTGTCCAGCACTTTGTAACAGCCTGAAACCTGTTAGGCATCAGGCAGACGGATAAACTAGCTGGCACTAGCAGTTTGAGAGCTACTTTTTGGTGGCAGGTGTGTGTTGGTGATAACTCATTATAGAACCCAATCAGGGCTTGTGTGAGATTGTCTTGTTCATGTTATAAACCCTAGAGGGATAATTGTGATTGGTTTAAGATTCTTGTTGGAGGAAATGAGTTTGTTGTGGGTGGTATTAAGGAGCTGCTGCTGTAACTGAAGTACATTTATCAGTAATATGACATATCAAATTCTATATATATGATGATTATATATATTATATATATGTGAATATATAATATGCGTAAAGCAAATGCTGTATGATGCAACAAGCTTTGCACTTCTAGAGGGATTTTCTATCATTGTTCTTTGCAAATCCTCCCAAGTTCAGTCAGATGCATATATATATATATATACACACATATATTTGTGTAGTAGCTTTTCTAATAACAATGTATTATTTTCTTGGTTAATAGTATTTAATCCTGACAGAGTTGTATATATGTATGAGCCAGTACCACACACACACACGGTGCAGTGGTCTACCAGTCAGTGGTCCATATGATTGATTACCCAATCTCCCTGTAGCCTCAGTTACACATTTAATAGCTTCTGTTTATGAAGACATGGAGTTTGTGGCTGTAGCTTGCAGATGCACAAATCATGTTTGTGTGTGTCTTACTTTTGGTCTGCCTTCTTAAAAACTTCTCCATACAGATTATTGCACTCATATACCAACCCTTGAAATGACTGCACCAGTTCTACATGCCCCCCCCCCCTCCATCTGTTGCCCCTTCGTAATGTTGACACATCTTACGCATTTTCATCCTTTTCCTCATTCCATCTCTGTGCCTGAAAGTGGTCTTTAAAAGACCTTTTATAGGGTTTGTAATAATTTTACAAACCACATGTGCAAAGAGGATGTTTAATAATTAGAACAGTTCCCTGCAATCGTAGCTTTGAACATCAGTTTAATTCGCAACAGGGAACGTTAAAAATACAAATAACAAAGAACTGAAAAGAGCAGCACAGCAGAAGTAGATTTGTTCTGTCAGAGATTGTGGGTCACGGGTTAATACTAAATACTATTTGTGCTTTACTAAATGGGGCGTTTTGCAGTGGCTGGCTACAGTGAGTAAGTGGCTTTTTCTGAACAGCCTGTTCTGTTCCTAATCTTGCCAAGACCAACCAGACCAGGATGAAAAAGCCCTCTGACTTTTCCAAAAATATCACAGCTCTGCTGCCAGCCCACGACCTAGAGTTTGAACCCGGAGTCATTAGTGAGCGCACTGTCCTATTCTCTCCATCCGTGCCTCTCTATTCGCTCTCTCTCTCTTTCTGTGTGTGTGTGTGTTTTCTGTACCTCCCTAATGTTTAATGATGACAGAAGTTTGATATTGAAATCCTCAGTCTGGACGGGAATTATATGATCTCATTATTTAGAATCAGACCCATATTTATCACAGGCTGCTGTATCTCTCGGCAGGGTACAAGACTGCCAAATCAGGCCCCTGAGGATTAGCAGCAGTCCTCTGTGAGACAGCAGGTGCACCCAGCACACAGCTCCAGAGACAATGCTTTGGCAGGACGGTCTACCTGCTGTGTCCCCTGGTCTGTCTTTCTCTCTCTCACCTGCTCCCTCCTGTTCCAGAACTAGCGTTTAGCCAGGTGGCTGTAGCAGGAGGGCGGTGAGTCTCCGCCGCATGGGTGGGGAACAGCAGAGAGATGCATTCGCTTGTGAAACACAACCATGTAAATAATCGCTGTTTATGATAAAGTAACTTGTTAGTAGTACAAGTACTACTTGTAAAACCCTAAACTAAGTTTAGTTATTTAATTTAGAACTTATTATTAAGAATATTGATAACGCCTTTCCATTTGTTAACATTAGTAAACCACAATAGTTAATGTGAACTAACAGTACTTTTTAAGTACAGAATTTATTATCGTATTTATTTTAATTTTAACTAATGGATTTATTAAATAAATGTTGTTTCTGTTATCATTTGGAGATGCACTATGAAGTATAACATGAATGATCATTAAGCAATTTTTATGGCCAAAAATAAAATACTGTAAGATCTATTTTTCATTGTTAGTTCATGTTAGCTAATGAATTTACTAATGTTAACTAATAAAACTTATTTATAAATATTGTAAGGAATACAGGTTATATTAATATTTATTAATATATAGGTATGATTTCACACACACACACATATATATGTATATGTATGTAATCACCGCCTATATACTTTAGAATATATACACATTATAAATGCAGTTTTCGTATGATGGAGTTATCATACTGTAACAGTGAACTGCTGTGAATGTGATTATCTGCTGTCTCCAGGGTTTTGATTTACCGCACATCTCTAGATTAATCCCCTCAGTGTAACGTACAGCGCTGTTGATGACATTATCTGACATTTCTAAAGAAGGCCAACAGTGGACATTTGTCCAGAATTAATCCGCAAACTACTGCAAATATGGAGCTCAGCCCCACCAGCAGAAAGCATGTGTGTGTCTATATATAACCCTATTCAGACCCGGCTAGCCTCCCGGAGGAGGTTTGGTAAATTTATGTTGCACAGACGTACTTGGTGATTATAATCCTGTCCAAATTGAGCGCGTCTGTGTTTTTCTCACACAACCTTGGTAAAAATTACAGAGTAAATTACCTACTGTTTTCGGTGGTCCTTTGAGAAATCTAACACCATCCGGATAGTCACGTCTGTGATGCTGTATATTATTTTAAAGCTTTTTCTCTTTTATTTCTACATTTCTTGAATGAAGTAACATAAGCACAAGTTTTGGTTGCACTGCTCTGCTACACCTTCATAATGATTAGATCAACTTTTCATGTAAATTGATAGGTCAGGATGTGATTTAGGTGTTACTGTAGCTCAGCTGGTAGCTGTGTAAAGGGCTGTGGGTTCGAATCGCAGAGAGCACATATACTGATTAAGGTATAAATTGAATGAAGTTTAAGTTGCTTTGAATAAAATGTCTGACAAATGTGTATATGTGAAAATATACGTATATCAATAAATGTATTCCAGCTCGGCTATTTTATGACAACAAGTCCTCAATGTAAATACATACATACCGTACATTTCAGTGTGTTTTATAAGACACACATGCAGAGAACATAAGACAATTGCTTTAGTCTTAGTTATTGTTACTATGGCGATGTCACGTAGTAAGATGTTTAGTGGATGAGTTTTGTTTGTGTTTCTGTACGTTTTTGTGTAGTTATGTGCTAACAGTTTTAGGTTCTAAAAATGTTTTCCTAATGTTTCTATTTGTCATTTTTAAATGTTCTACTAATAGCATAAGAATTCCAATTTTAAAATGATATATGATGGTCAAAAAATGTTCTGTAGCATTACTGCAAGAATGTTTCATTTTAACTTTGTTTAGGGAACGTGTAGAGAACATTCAGATAATGTTAGCCAGTGCTTTGAGAATGTTCTCTGTTAGCTAAGGAGAGATCTGTGTGGAGAAGATCTTGCTAATGCGCTGCCTGTATTACTTTATGTAAAATACCAGCAAGAAGTTGCTAAGAGCTGATGTTCTCCTCCCTGTGATACATCACAGAGCGCAGGGAAGATTTAGGAATTACTAATGTACATACTCTTATAGTTTTCACCTCACTGCTCTGTGCAGTGACAGCATGCAAGCGGAGATTACCTGCTCTCTGATCTGAGCTCTGCTAGAAGCAGCCATGATATTTCAATTCCTGCAGTCTGGACCATTCATCAGATTAGATTCATTTGAATCTGAGAAAATCTACCTCTTGGGGCATGAAGGAATGTATATTTCCAGAACATTCAAAGGCTGCGCACTTAAACACCTGACGCGCCGTGCGATATAGGTGTTTCGGAGCGCTGCATGTGTCACATGTTTGGAGTCATTTTAAATGATGAATGAGCGCAGGAACAGATTGAATCTTAGCGGCTCTGCTGATTTATATGGTGTGGAGGCCGTAGTCTCATTTAAGTGCCATCAATATAGCTTTTATCTTGAGAGCAATTAGGTTAGCCCACTGCTCTGGATAGTTCTATTCTCAAACGCACGATTCCCATATCCTCTAGCATTTTCAAAAGGTCCGTGTTATATTGAGATCTCGCAGAGCTAAGTGGGCCCTGAGGGGTTAATGTCTGTTTCAAATGTGTCTGTATGCCGAGGTTTATTCTCCATTTTATATAATTAATATCTCTCCGAGCGCTACTCTGTTGTTTCCCCCACCAATATCCTTCCTCGCTGCTTAAAACGTTTCCCAATAGATTGAATGTCTTTTCATGACTGATGATAGTATTGATTCGAGGCCGCCCATATCCTGATACAGCACCGGGGCGGACAAAGCATCCGGATCTATGCGGAGAAAGGAATGTTATTGTTTTATTTAGTCATTTTGTAGGCATTGTGAGTGTATCAGTCTAGCTAGCTGTCGGCTGGGTTGCATTATGCCGGCATCTCTGTGTCTGGAACCTGCATGCAACATTTTGGCTGTTTGTGCTAATAATAGTAGCAGCTAAACAACAGTTTGCAGTACAGTATGAAATATGCATTTTACTGTAATATTGCATTTATTGTTTTTGTAGCAATGTAAAACTTACCTGTGACTTTGATTTAATATACAAGTGTGTGTGTGTGTGTGTGTAGGAGAGAGAGAGAGATTATTAGTTACTTATTTGCTATTATTATAACTTTAATTTGTATAGAGACCAAAACATTTATTAAAAGTGTAAACAGAAAAATTGCCAGTATAATCACTTACAAACTTAGGGCTGACACTCTGATATATGCAGCTGAATTTTCCAAACAAGATTTTCACATAACCTGTGACATAGCAGAAGAGCTTTTGAAATATTGAGAGTCTGACATCTGCACTTAGCCGTGCACACATACAAACAGATGCACAGGCGCGTAGACTCAGAAATCCAGCAGCCCCACATTTGTCTTTCACAGTTGCATGCTTTTCCGCATTTATCAAGAAAATACAGCATACAGATAATATTGTGTGCACGCTCTATAAATTGAGTTGCTTTTGTTGCCGTGGTTACATGACAGATAGACAGGAGCAGAGATTTCTTGTCCTATAAGCTCAAGAGACATGTGGCAGAGATAAACATTACTTATCTGCTCTCAGGCCCATGTTCTTATACCCCACTGTACATATGCTGGAGGGACAGTCAGTCTGCAACTCTATATCTGGTTGATACATCCATGTTTTGTTTTTTCTTTGGTGTTTTTTGTGTGCAACTCCCAGCAGACCAAACAAGAGTGCATTTATTGAATTAGCAGCTAGCGGGAACCATTAGGAAGCAATTTCCTATTCAATACAACTGCATTAGAGTGGGTGGAGCCTACACACACCAGCAGCACCTCATGTGGATGAATTGTTCTGTTGTGAGACTGGAAGAGAGCGTATTAGCTTTGTAGTGCACTACTAAGGGCACATGATTGACAGGCAGTTTTTGCTAACCATGAAATCAAAATATACTAGTCTTGTTTTTTAAGCAATATTTAAGTGTTTTCTTTAAATGATTTATATGTGCCCTCATAATCTTTAATCACAATCTGAAAATGTGGTTTCCCTTTGGGAAGCCATTAACCTTTTGCCCCCCTTAATGGTCAGTGTGTTGTGAGTTTCGTAACACCCAACAATTGGAACTTCTGTCACACAGACTAACCACAGATGTAGACTTTACTCGTATGATATTTGTCTGTTTTAATTATGTCACAAAAGTTTCTCAGACAAGTAAACTTGGTCTCACTGAGTCATGCTCTCCTCAGGACAATGCCCGAAAATAACGATTCCTGCTTTATGAGCACAATAAATCCAGCAGAAGATCTAGACGTTAAAAGGTTGAGTGCAGGCCCAGAGGTCATTAGATGAGCAGAAGCTATCAGATCTGGGCTTTCCAGACCCTGCGGCTCTGTAGCCCGAGATAAAAGTTGACGGTAATTCTGCATGACCTTCTTCTTCTGTAACCCCTAGCGATAAGGCCACAAGCTAAGAGAGAAGGTCCTGGAGAGGAGGAGAAATGGAGACAGACAGAGAGAGAAGATATGGAGACTGTTGGGGCAGCCATGGCAGGTCATCTAGAGCTAAAAGACGAGCTAATGATCTATTACCATCGACTGTCAGGGTTGGGGAAGCCATAGCAGGAAGAAACTGACAGAAATTCTAATAAGAAGCTAGCCATGAGGTGCTGCATAATTTGAAGGTCCTTGTAACCCTTAATAAAAAATTGTAACCCATGTAATATAGCAGTGCTGGTGGTGAAGGAATCAATTCTGGGGTCTCTGTCATTGAAACGTCTGAGGAACCTTACAAAACTGAGAGTTAAAAGAGTTTGGTAGGAGAATCGAACCGTCTGCCCAAACTGAGAGGCCCAAAACTGACATACTTAAGCAGATTTGGATCGACGGTTTTCATCATTGGCTGACAGGCTAACGATAATGAAAGACCAAAGTATTTTAAAGTGACCTGCTTGGTCCATCACATTGCCTGTTACACACCATTATAAGTTTGAATGATGTCATTATACCACAAGAAAAGTCATAATTTCTGTTTTATATCCTCTTATCTCAGCATGTGGCGCTTTTTGTACCCTCAGTGCCAACTCTGGCACGATCTGAAGCAATTCTTCTGTTACCAGCACTGTAGACATTACGTTACGAAAATCAAATGAGCTTTCAGGTCAATTTCATTCTGTTCAGACAGCAAAAGAAGTGCTGTATAAATAACTTTTAACTCCGAGCATGTGGACAATGGACCGTTAGCTCTCTCAGGGATCTCTGTCTGTTCCACTCCTAACAGGCTTAATGGCCACTGTGGAGCTTTAATATGCAAACTTATTTAGTTTGGTTGTCTGAAGCAAACATGCGCCGCTTTGGTTTGCCCACCTGCGATAAAGCAGAAAACGGCCTGAGAAGGTCCATCGTCATCTTAGCGTCTCTGGAGGTCACGCTGTCCTACCACTCATTAAATTGTTTCTCTCTCTCCATGTCTGTTTCTCTCCTTTTAATGAGAATGTTTTCTCTCAACAATCTCTCCCTCTTGTTGCAGTTTTAGAGATGGGTGCTCCTAACTTCTCTCAGCGGGCAACTTTTGCTATTTCTGTCACCGCAAGACTGCGACCTTTCTCGAGCTTCAACACTTATTTTGTTTAGAAGAATTAGCAGCAGTTTTTTAAACCTGTTTTGTTGTTTATTTAATCGCTTCTTTTTTTATTCTGTACAGTGTGGTTTGCCAGTTGTGAGTTAATTTATATTTAGGAGAAACGAACTGACAGATGCTTAAAAAGAAGTTAGTTTGACCAATAAGTTTTAAGAACTAGTGTAAGAAAACTATACACAGTAAGATGTTTGTGTGTGGTATTTAAACACAAACACTTGTGTCTTACTCACTTTAAAAACCCTCAAATCCATTTAACCATAAGTAAAATGTGCTGCAGTAGCTCTGCGCTGTATTTATATTACCTCAGCGTGTGTAATCAGTGGACGCAGTTTATTGTTAGCAAACAATCCCTGTAGCATTCGCTGTTAGTCCAAGACGGGGGACTTTAACTGTCCTGTGCTTTTCTTTAGCTATTTATTTTTGAGATGGAAGAGGACAGAAAAACACGTGGAGGGCGTTGAAAGTGTCTCCTTAAGAATTTAATAAGAAAAGAGATGTTGATGGATTAGGGGCCCTGCCCACACAGCAGACAATCACAGAATGAGGAATGACATAGGAATTTTTTCTCTGCCTACCTCATCTCTGGGGCCTTTGCTTTCAATTGAGGGGGATTAAAGAACCTTAGAAGAACATGGTCTGGTAGAAAGGCTTTTATTTTGCAGTTGCATTAATATTTATATGCATGTGAAACAAGGCCATTGGAGCATCGGTAACCGGTTGGTTTACATCATCCTGCGTGTCGAAAGATACAAATACAGGAAGTTGCCGTCTGGCTTAAACATCAGCGCAATGCAGAACATCCTCAAACTCTCAAATCTGTGTGTAAAGTGTGCTCAGAAGTACGCAGTGTACTTAATGGGACACCCACCAAAGGTTAAAAAATGAGTGGGCTTTAGAGTGAATGAATGTGTGTAGGCACTGAATCGACCCAGTGGGGGCTTGATATTAGACAGGGAAGAGATGGAGAGAATGAGAAAGATAGAGAGAGGGAGAGAGAAAGAGAGAAAGAGTAATCCCTCATAAATAATAGATAACCAAACCCTCTAAAACACAGCCAGCCTTACCAGCCATGGGCTGCTGATAACAACTCTCACACTGGCTGGGTCAAACTTCCATTAATACTCAATTACACCCTGGAAGTAAAGAGCCAGAGGTTACCATTGTTTCTGTTATGAGAGCAGGACTGATACCTCCACAACAAACATTCAGAGTTCCTCAGCATTCAGAGTTCCTCAGCCAGGTGGCCATGTTTGCTGCCCTGTGATATGAGAATTACTGAATACATCAGGTTTGATGTGAGTTTAGAGGAATCACTCACCTCAATACAAAGTACAAATATTGTAAATTGTCTTTAGCTTTTCACAAAAAAGAACAAACTAAAGGAAGAGTTTTTTTCACACAGTAATGGTAGATGGTGATTTAAACTGTCAGGCTTTGAAAAGAACAAAGTAACACCATAAAAAGTGTCATAAAAGAGGTTCATATAAGACTGACTCGATTTTGAAAACGTCTTCTAAAGGCAAACAAAATTTAATCCGTTTACTCACTGTTATTCTTCCCCTCAGAGAAGCTCACAAATCACGCGTTTAATAAAAAGCGCCTTAATATGTGTCCCATCGGGCTTGATATCGGTGAAGGCAAATAGAATTGATATGCTAAAAAGTTGAATATGTATAAAATATGTTGCGTGTTTTGGAGCTTGCCAGTGTGAATGAAAAAGCAGTTTGGGAGTTCTTGCTAACAGCAGTTTTTGTGTTTCACAGAGTGAGGAAAATAATACAGGTTTAGGGATGAGTAAATGAGGACAGGATTTGTATTTTGGGGTTAACCGTTGCCTGATAAGCACCAAGTTGGCACTGTTGAGATGAGTTTAAAGAGCGAGGCCTCACCTGTCATTTCTGCTTCTTGATTAGAGTAATTGTACAATCAGAACCAAATTAGCAGCGGCAGATTCCGAGTCATTAGAATTAATTACATCAACAGCGCTTTAAAACTGACTCACTGCGGTCGGCGACTCCACAGAGCGTGTTTTTGAGAGCGAGAGACAGCATATGTGTTTTGCTGCTCACTTCTCTCTCGGGAAATTTCTCTGATGAGAGTTCTCCCGGATGGACACTGTTCTCAGGAGAGTGTGTGATGAGATTTGCAACTGTTTAGCAGTTAATAAATCCATCAGTGCACTCAGCCCCCCCACACGCATGCATAAACATATTTCCACACTGTCTGCCTGTGCAGACAACAGGCAGAAACTGGTGATGCATACAGGCATAATTTAGGACAGCCTTTCTCTCTCCAGAGAGGACCTAATCCGGTTCTCTTTGGAGACCAGCTCTGATGACACGCTCTTCTAGACACTTACCACTGACACATGATCACAGACAGAGCAGAAAACAGAGGGAGGGAGGGAGGCTGGAACTTTAAATACAACCCCTGCTCCTCTGCTTGTTGTCCTTTGCTTTTCAGAAATGCATCAAGGTATTTAGAATAATTATTATCCCCGTCTTAAGCTGCCAAACTAATTGTGTGTTTAATTATTTCTCTACAATAGTGCTGGCTTTTCCCAGGGAGCCAGTGCCAGTTAAGCCGCTCATAATTGTTGTCAATTTAGCATTAACTATTTAGCAGATTAAGGATTAAATGGAAATCTAAGTGTAGTGAAGGCCATCAAGCACTTTGTGCTATTCACAACAGCCCAGTTAACGTAAGGTGCTGATTTCGGCCCACTGAAGTACAAATCCTGTTATATACTGCACTGTAATGCTTTAACATCATTCTGTGCTCTCTTTAATGATGCTCTCTTCCAGCCTCAGCAGTTGTTGTAGCGGCGTTTTCCTGTGCAGAGTAACCACAGCGCTCGGTGATGGATTGCGGTACACACCGTTGAGGTGCTCATACTTGTTATACGTGATGTATTGGTAGCTACACAGACAAAAAATGTGTCTCTTCAGGCGACTTCCAATGTTCCATCATTTTGCCGCTGACAGAAATCCCAAATTGTGTGGGCTTGTGTTGCAGGAAGAGCGAGGAGAAAGAGAGAAACGGAGGGAGTTCTGAGGGCCGCCCACACCTGTTTGGCCTGTAGGAGAGCTTCACTCTCTCTGTTTCATCTCCATGATCTTCTTGAAGCACCACTATCTCGGCCCATCCCAACCTGCTTGCTTGTCCTCAGGCCATTACATCTGAACTTGTTCTCCTAACATCCAGCTTCACACATCCTCCGGCCCAGTGCTTCCTTAGATCTTACTGTACAAAAAAAAACACTGCATGACAAACCTCCAACCACACCAACAGAGGGTCTTCACACCCCACCGAAATAGCTCACACTCGCGGCCTGCCATCGATTTCTTCCTGTCTGCACCGAACGTTTTTGTGCATGTTCGATTTTAGGTGGGGAACTTCACATGCTAACAATATTGTCCAATGAAGTTCTGTGTTTGTCTCATCCAGGTACTGCGGTAACAAAAAACGTCCTTAATGAGTGGAAGAGGTCATCAGGATGAATGTTTTATTAGGCGGTGATGAGCGATGTTTCTTCTTTGCTTTCAAGCCGGTAAAAGTGGTTCATAAAAGAGTCTTTGGAACCTGATATGTGAATGTTGAGATGATTGCCTTCCATGTTACCGCTCTTTTATTTCAGCAAATGTGTAAAAGAGTGTTAAATTACAGCTTCCTTTCAATGAAAATGTGTCTGCTGTTGAATAAAAAAAGTTTGCAAACGCTGGAAATAATTCAGCTGTTTTGAATGTGAAGTACGAAAACAAAAGGAATATTCTTCTTTAAATATGCACTTACGTTGGTGCATTGTTTATCTGTACATTAAGTATATCAGCGTATTAAGACAATATGATGAAGTGGATTTTTCAAAATGAAGTCTGTGTTGCCAAAGAAATAATCAATGCAACTCCCATTTAAATCTTGGCTCACTTTCCCTCGCCCATTAATTACTCATTTGAAATCAGCTATCACTCCATCATTTGTTGGCTTTTTGCTTTCTTAGACAGAAGACAGCGACAGGAAATTATATATTAAAAGAGATTGATTGAGATGCGTTGCAGGCTGGACTCAAACGTACCTCACCTACTGTGGTCTGAACTAGATTTTCTAATAAAAAATGCATTTGGTTCCTTTTAAATGTGGCTACGTTTATGAAAACTTTTCTCTTTGCAAAGGTTCTTTATAGTTGTAGAAGGTCTTTATGCTATAAAAAGGACCAGAAAATGATTCATTGCAGTTGTGTAGATGATTTTGATCGCATAACTTCATAAACAGTTTGTGTTATTATTATATACTGATATGAAAGCGTCTGCGGTTGTCATGCAGTTTTTAACCTGTGTGTGGGTGTGTTATAATAGCTTAAATGTAATATTTTGCTGCATGTTGGCTTTAGTTTTTTATGTTTTGTCATCAGTGCAGAAATATTTAAAACATGCATCTGATAAACATAATTATACATGCATGTAATTATACATTACATGCATAATTATACATGCATTTAGGTGACAGTCCAGCTTCTACATCTGCAAGCAAATCAACAAATTATTCAGAAATATTTACTTCTTTCGGCGAATAATCAATAAGCAATCGTGTGGTTGTTAGGCGGGACTGTATGTTATTGCATTTAAAAGGTTCATTTTGTCATTTTCGTCTTGCTAGCGTACAGGAGCATATGGCTGCCTGATGTTGTTAGCTTGTGAAATCATTTTTAGCCGTGTTTGAATGAACCTAACAAAGTAACACTGTATTAAATGAAGTACAGAGCATTTAAAGCTCTTGGTACCTGTTGCCATATTGTGTTTACAGCTGTGATGAAACATCTGGAGTTTTGTGTGTCTGGAAATGCGCGACTGTGTGTTGATCCTGCGGACACTCAGATGCAGGAGAGGGGATTTCTTCAGGGACAGACATCAGATGCTTGCGTTCCATTCGCTACGTGTTTAATATGCGTTCCTGCAGCAGGTTCCTGATTAATCGGGCAGAAGAACAGATGCTAGACTCTCAGAAAGATAGAAGAGCAGTGTTTTATGGTTTCACCAGTGGGCTGGATGGAGCCCAGCTTACAATTTTAGGTTGTAAGAACATTTCCCTAATGTTTGCATTAAGTAAAAATGCTATTTTGTAAAAATGCTATTTTAAGTTCTAGTCACATTAAGACATTGTATTTTTTAAAGATATATATGATGTATAATATTAGGAGGTTATATTAATGTTACTGGAAAAACATCTTTTGGTATTTTTAATGAGAACTTTCAGGAAACATTAGCCAACATTCTGGGAATGTTCCCTGGGAGGAGTGACAGTGAGCATACTGTATTTTGGCAAAGACTGACATGCCCTCATAGTCAGTTGTAATAGTAATTCATGCCATGTCATCTACAGCTGCTGCAAAAACAAAATAAATTTCAAAAACGGCTGAAATCTTTCTGGCAAACCCAATACAAAGCTCATATTTCTGTGATTTATAGAGGAACAATGTTGCCTTCTGTGTGACATGATCTTCATCCACATGGTTCTTGCGTTTTAGTTGTGCATTATTTTGAGTAAAGTCTTGTAGCAAAGCAATGAATCTAATGAGCTTTGAGGAATGTCTTGTTTTCCGTCTGTCTGTTAAAATGGAAATTCTGTCATCTTTTATTTCCCCTCAAATCTTTCTAAACAAGAATGAAAAACAGCATCGTGTGAGAAGAGATCCAAGTTTTAGTCATTTAGACAAATTTTGGACATTTTCCCTGGATCTTCCTGGCACGTCCGTGAGGAAAATAGCGATGGATGTCTAATGCCTTCAGTCTCCAGTCATTGTAATCGCATGAAAAAGTGCAAACTGAACAGTCTTCAAATGTTTCCCTTTTGTGTTCCAGGGAAGAAAGAAAAGCCCACAGGTTAGCACAACATGAGGTGCATAAACAGTTGCAGAATTTGCATTTTGTGGCACAGATCTTCTGAGCAGCGAGCTGGTAATGGAACGCAATACTGTAATGCAGCGCAGTGCCAAAAGAGGTCATGTGTGTGCTATGACTGTAAGAGCATACATTATAATCACAGACCGCACTGCAAAACACACACGCACCCGTCCATCCACATGCATTAACATGCACATGCAACACCAACATTTACACACATAGTTTGTATTAATTGGAGCATATTATTACAATGGAGGTTTTCCTTGATATTTTGAGAGCCTGAAATGTTACACAAACATGCTGCAGCTTATAGAAACATACTGCAGCTTTGAAAAAGCTGCAGAAAAAAAAAGATACTGGAAAAATTGACCTCAGAAATGCGTGTTCTGATAAGCGAGTTAACAAATGCCCCTCCAAATGTACACGTTAATTAATGACACATTCACTGTGTCCTCAGAAATTTGGTCAACCATTCGTGATCAGCTAATATGGATAAAGAATTAGTCCATATGAGAGAGAGTACAAAATGGTCGACCAAAACTAAATTATGACTGTTTTTACTGCCAAAAAAAGAAAAATCCCAAGTAACATCGTAAGTGCACCGTAAGGAAAAAGAAAGTTTAATTTGACCCCTTGAACACAAAATTGCAGTCAGGTCTAGTGGATAATTTTGGCTGCCTTAATATGTGTGTGTGCTGAAAAGATTTAATTGAAGGGACTATAAAGGTCCCGTCCGATTAGTAGATTCTAATTCAGCTCTCTGAGAACAGGAACCCAAAGAGGAAGAGATGAGTCCATCTGTCACAAATAATGAACACTCTCCATACACATTAAACCAGGAAATTACTATATAATGGCACCGGGTGGACCGAGGCACTATTTATGACAAACGTCCATCTTGTCAATTAGCCGGCATGGATACACACACAGATACACACTCACACACACTCACATAAATAGCATCTCAATGCCAGGTATCTCTTAGATGGGGACTGGGTAGAGGATACGGAACGTAAGTGGAGGTTGAGGGCTGTATTAGTACAGAGAAACGCAAAATTTAGAGCATTAGGGCTTTACTGCTAAAGTGTCCCATCTTTAAACCGCACTCAGCGGAGAGACGGAAATAAAGAAAGATGCAAAGGGAATAGATGTGAAGCTGGTTCTTAGGAATAAGCAAGCAGGGGAACGAGCAGCCTGCAGTTGTTTTGCGGTAGTCTAAGTGGCAGCTAATGAGATCAGACTGATGCTGTTGCAGATGTCGAGTGGCAGCGCTTGTTAAAACTCCCTTACATCACTCCATCCAAACCTTTCTTCTCCATCCATCACACGGTGCTTTCACGGATGGGCCGAAAGAAGGAAGGAGGTATTTAGAATGAAGTGAACAAAGAGAAGCCATTGCATTGTGGAAAGTGCTGCAGTGGATTATGGGTAATCTTCAGGAATGGGAACGGCTCTTGAAGGATGCATTCAGAATCTGGGGATGTTGAGAGTGTGTGTGAGAGAGAAAGAGAGATTGTTGTGTGTTATATCTTCCTTCTGAAGATCTTGTGAGAGGATTTTCTGGATGAGTGGATGAGGTCATCGATTGAGATGAAGTTTTGTATGTAACATTTAGATACATTATAGTCATATTTTGCTGTAAGACGAACAGAGAGGAACATTACAAGAGATGCATTCTCAAGCTGATGTTGCAGAACCATTACAGCTACACATTTTGAGGGTGTTGGTGGACAATTGAACTAAACTAGTGACAGTGTGTAGAAGGCCAATGAGTTTATATTGTACCTGTGATTATAGTAAAGGTTTTGGCTAAAAGTATAATAGTGACCCAGTTACAATATGGGACAACATGTTCTGGTCCTGGAAAATTCTGCAAAATACTACAAATGTAGGGAATAGATATTTTGAAAGCTTTCTCTCATTCTGTCTGTCTGTATATTTTTAAAAAATACTTTCTGATAAATAATTTATACATATATTAGTATTATGTAGTCATATATCAGAGAAAATTTAGGGTATGATTTGTAATTCAAATAACAGCAACGGTTCAACGCGCTATATATGTTCTGTTTGCCATTCTCGGACTCTTGGCATTTTAGTTTTTCCCTGAAAATGTCAAGAACACTTGATAAGTAGTTTTTACATGCAGTCGTGACTAAATCTTTACTCTCTCTAGAAAATATGCTACAAATTATAATGCAGACATTGTTCTGAGACCACCGTTTGATAGTATTATTCAAAATAGGTCATGTGTTTTCATTGTGTTTTTCATTAAGCTCACATAAAGCTCACAGAGTGAATCAGTTAGTGTAGAAATAAACACTTGTACTATATGTACAGCAGAGCAGGTGCGATTCTGAGAGCCGTCAGTTTAGTTAGCTCTGTTTTTAGCCATGCAGAAGAAAAGGAAAGACAGATGTCTGTGTTTCCACTGTCTGTCTGATAAGAGAGCAGTGATCAGAGAGTGCAATTCATCCTGTAGGGGGTTCTTCAAAAACGCACTGCTCCCATCTTGCCAGGCTGGTCTATTCAGAGAAAATGCCAGTCCTTCTAAGACTCACATTTTCACTGTGAAGAGCCCTTTGGACTCTAATGCTTCTACTGATGTTTGACATACCAAACTGATTTCATACCTCACTCAATTTCAAAGCACTTAGTGAAATTACACGTGTTTGAAGATCGCCAGCGATGACGACAACGCCGTGCGCGTAGCGGACGCAACAATGCGAAACTTTAATTTCAGACTTTTTAAGCTGATCTTTGAAAGAAAACGATAAAGCATCAAAGAGCATTTGGCTGGATAAACAGCGGCAGGCTTGAGGAGATGACAGTCCACACCGCACAAGTGCTTTTGTAAACAGTTTAATATTACATGAGATTCAAACAAATTTTTTTCTCTCATTGATTTGTCTGTGACTCAAACCTTTTCTGAATATATCTGTGCCTCATCTTCACTGAATGGAAAGTTTCCAACAAAGAAAGAGAAGATCTTTGTGGTCCTCAGCTGTACATGCTTATGTACTGTAACATTTTCCATGATCTATACACTCTTAAACATAAAGGTTCTTAAAAGCAGTGATGCTTAAAGGAACCATTGTTGGTTGACTCAAAGAACCATACAGTCAAAGGATCTTAGAAGAACCATTCTTCCCTACATTTTCATAGTCTGTAGAACCTTTTTTTCAATACAACTAACCTCTATTATTAGTTGTACTGAACTATTGTACAACTAACCTTTATTATCTAACAGCTATTTATAGATTTATAATATAAATCTAATTTATATTATAATATAAATGCATATCACCAGTTAATTTAAATTAATGTCAATTATTCACCCCTGTTTTCATTCCATACTAGCTTTTAATTTTAAATACATCCTGTTTAAATGGACCCTGTACAGTCTCTAATCCTGCCTCCATCATGTTACCTGTATGTAACATTTACTTTTCTTCCTCTGTGTTTTTATTTTATGTTGACTATCCTGTTTCATTTCCAATTGTTATGTTACACAAGTAAAACGGTTTAGTTAAACTGCAGTCAAGCCGCTTATTTGAAACACTAATTAACTAAAGGTTAATGAATTGATTTGCTAAAATGATGATTCCAGCAGCTGAGAGTTTGTTTGTTTGCTTGCGTATTGTCTCCACACGCTTGTGCCCAGTGCAACAACATAAGCTGAAGTTTGCTATACCGCATCACATCTCTTCATTTGTGACAACAAAGCAGCTCCAATTATTCTCAGAGCCCTATTTATTCATTTACCTACCATCTTATCTTTACAGTAAATGCTAGTGTGCATCTTATATGATTTTTGCAAAATTATATTTCCTGTCCTTTCAAAATGTAATTTCATCACTGCGTACTCAATAACACCACTTATATCTTTTCTTGTTATCTAATTTCTATACTTCTTTCATGAATGAGCTTGGTTTAAAAACCTCTTCGAGAACATGCTTGAACTTCATCATTTTCTTGGTAAAATAACTTGTTAGTGGAGTTTAGAAACGACTAGAAAATGCACCACTAAAATGAATACAAGTCAGAAGTTTTTGCATTTGATTAGTTGCTGCCCAACACTGATTGGTTGATAATCACAGAAGGCAATATGCACGATTGTAATCACAGAGACAGAGGTGTGCGCCGTGTGTCGTGCATTGACCTTGAAAACGTCCCCACAAAAAGGTGTTTAAAGGGGTTGATGGTGTGAGGCTCTGTCAGTAATCCTTTAAGAAAGTGGGGCCAGAGTTTGGACTGATTGGAGATGGACAGATACCATTCTGTGTGTCTTGATGAAGGAACAACACAATGAGAGAAGCTTCACCAGAGTATCGACGAAACGCCAGCGCTCAGCACAAAGCCTCAGGACAAACGTAGCAGGACCAGGACTGCCATTGTTGTAAAGAAACATCTCGCATTAGATTTCATCTCTGCTTTACTTTACAGAGAAATGAGAATTCTGTCATCGAAACTTAAGTTATTTGCTCCAGGATCGTATACAAATGAACTCGTATACAGAGCAGAGATCAAACAGCAACACATAAGTAACATCAAACCTTGTGTATAAACCCACAAATCTACACATCTATACGTCTGTCTGTCTGTCTCTTTTTTCCTTGTCACTTCTTGTCAAACACTAAAACTTGCAGTTATTTTATTTTTATAATAATGCTTATTTTCAAATACCCATATCTATCTCTCTTTCTCTCTCACTCACTCACTCTCTCACTATCTCTGTCTGTCTCTCACTCTCTCTCTCTCTCTCTCACTCTCTCTCTCCCCACCAGCCATCTCTCCCTCTTCCTCATGTAGCAGGAAGACATCTCGCATTCATTATCCTTTGGTCCTGGCTGGCGCTGCTGTCCTCTCTTCTGCACTGCTCAATTACTCTGTCTTCCTGGAGCGTGTGGTGGTGTCAGGCTACTGTAATGACTTTCTGATTATCTGTCTGTCCGTGATGAATGAGATGGAAATGTACCTCTGTGGCCAAACAGGTCTCTGGATCCGTGCCAGGCAGGTACGACAAGGGGCTACGGGCGCAGCCTAACCGACACACCTTTAGTATTAATAAAATCACACCCTCATCTCAGGAACAGCAGATTCTGGCAGTATTTATTTTCAGGCATGTCAAACTGTTTGTCTGGTCCATCACATTTGTCATAATTTAAGCCATTGTTCTTAGACAGAAAACAGGTGAGATTTTCACGTATATTTCGATGTCTGAGGTAAGGAAAGAGGTGTCTGACTATGGGCTGAAAGGAAAGGTCACGCTCCGTGTCACTGACCCTGTTGTAAGTGACGTTGACATTAGATGGTTAACCAGAGTGACAGTAATAGGCCACCTGATCTGGTCCGGATACCTGAGAAACGAGTCCAGCCTCGGTCGTCACTCAAGCCGGACCTCCTTTGGTCCCTTGTACTCCCGCTCTCTTATCTCGCTCTCTTTCTCTCTCCCTGTCACTCCCTCCCTTTCTGTGTCTGAGTTCCTCGTCCAAATGCCTTTTTTTGTTGCTCATTTACTCCTGTGGCTGCCCAGTGCGGACACAGTAATGACATTCTGATTGTCTGTCTGCAAATGAGAATGAAATGGGTGTCTAAAGAAATAGCGACACGTCGAGCCATTAATTGTAAATTGGGGGTGTGGAGAGGGGCCTTCAGTGTCTCGACTGACAAATGCTTAAAGAAGGAACATTCTGGCAGTGTGAATGCATGAAATTACACTCCAGGATTTTAATTGACCCCATTCAAGGCATCCATTAAAGATGAAACAATACGGCAGAAAGAGAGCACACCTTCCAACAGTTTCCTTGAAATAAAGAGTCCCTGTTCCAATTACAGTATTGTGTTCTTTAAAGGCTCCTCTGAAGCAATCCCATCTCTCTTCTTTGTCCTGTTGGCAGACCAGTGGCCCAGCTTTCAAAAACGTTCCCACAACAACGCAATTCACTGCCTGTTTCTGTGAAATGTTTTCTGGTTTTGTGGTGTGAATATCTCTCTTTAAACTGAACCTGAACGTTAAGATGAAATAAATGCCTGGCATAGCTTTAAGATAAGAGATTGCGGGCACAAATTTGCTACTGCAAAGAGAAGCTACATGAAGCGTTTATTCTTCTTGTCACCGCGTGATAAAACAAGCTGCATGTGACAATCTGGAGATTTAATGAAAAATAAATGTTTGCCTAAATCCTCCTTCTTCATTCTGCTTTCATTTCTAAGACAAATATGTGCCTTTGTGGTTTAATCTTAAAAAACACTATAGCAGTAAAAACAGTACAAATATTTCTATGGCAGTTTTCCTTCCTATAGAAACACATTTATTTATTTATTTGGCAGAAAGCGACTTACAGTGAATTGAAGGTATTTTTATCAATGCTTGTGTTTCCTGGGATCAAACCCATAACCTTTGCTCTGCTAATGCAATACTCTACCAGTTGAGCTACAGGAACATATATAGTATATAAATACATATAATTAACAAATGAAACTATGTATGCGTGGATGGATGAATACAATACATAGGCAATTATCTAATAAAAAAAGATGTAGCGTGTGTCTGTATATATAAATAGACAGACAGACAGACAGACAGACAGTTTAGTTGTCTTTGTGCATTACAGTTACACTTATTTTATTGTGAGCTGGAATGAAAAAGTGTGTCTAGGCCACAATAATCAGTCTCTAATCAGCTCTGATACTTGAGCGCTCCACTTGTATTTAATTGAATGTTAACATTCAAATCAATCGCTTTAATTAATATTTTTAGGCATTAATGCTCTCAAACTTTAACAGATGTAATTGTCAGAGAAGGACTCAAATCCCCATTGGTTTTAATTGCTCTATTATTAATTCTGACTGGGCGAAAGGCTGCCGCATTTGAACAGTACATTAGACATAGAGGGTCATTTGGCTGTGTCTGCCAATACGTCAAAGCCTGAACAATGGCTGCCTGCAGACCTCTATTGTATTTTGCCTCTCTCACCACACGCTGTGTTACATATTTACCTGAACTCAAGGTTGTCGGTGTCAAATTAGGGTTCAAAAGAGGATGTTTTGTGCTTTATTGTTTCTGATGTAACTGTTCTTTTAAAAAGATTGAAAATATCAGAAAATGGAGTTTGAAGAGGGTGATGTTCCTAAAGGCAAAAATAATTTATAAGTTAGATGATGTCATTATTTGTTCAATCTGCAAATTACTTGAACATAAAACTGCAATCAGAAACATTTGCCTCTCTAGCGCCATCTCTGCTTGAAACATAGAATTGAAGTTTACTTTGTTTATTATTTTTACATAAGGTGAAGTAAAAAAAACCCTAACATTTCCTAGGAAATTGGACCTGACAGCAAAGATTATTAATCATTATTATAAACTTTCCATTGGGAATTTGGGTAAGATAAGGAGACTGTGTTGAACATTGATCTGTTATATACTTGCTTAATAAACCTTATAATGTTTGCTTATTGTTAACCATACAGTGTTAAAGATTTCAGCTTTAATAGCAGGCAAGAAAATAACTTTAATACTGAGTGATTATTATATTTATTTACAGTACAATGGCATTTATGGTACATGGACTAACCATTGTACATGTCTGAAAACCAAGACATTACTGTTGTAAAATCATTATAATATCATTACACTTCACATTTGTACGTGCATTAGCAGCAGTATTCTAGAATTCAATGGAAAGCCTCTATTTGAAGCTCGGCAAATGTGTGTGCTTGTTTACCAGTGTGTTTGTAAGTGTATGTGTGATGTACCTCATCTGTTTTACTGTGTGTAGGCTAACACACGCCTTGCCCTGTTCTGGAGGGCTGACGGCACAGTGAACCATAGTGGACCCAGGCGATAGGGCCATATGGTGTGGCATGTTGTGTCATTAGTGTAGAAAGTTGAGGGGAGCACCAATGTCTTAATTATCTCCAGACAGCTTGCAACACTCAAACCTGCAGAGAGTAAAAAAGTCTCTGCGCTCACCAACGCCGCACGGGCGTTAATGCATGGCGAAGCTATAAAAATGCTAAGTACTCTGTATCTGATATGTTTGATTTAATAGTGTGAATTTAATTAGTTTTGTAAGTATGGGCTGGCAAGCAAGGTTTTTAATTCACCTCACTTATACTCATTCACCTAATCTTTAGGGGCCTTTCACACTTAAATCCTGATTTATAACTGCAAAATTTAGATAGCTACTTTTCTCAAGTCCTCTGTTTTTTCCATGCGGATTTGTTTGCAGTATTTGTAATGAATTGTATGCTGACATCTCATGTGCAGCTCTTTTATCAGCCGGTTATTAGCCATTTGTGTATTTGTTTTTCCCTCTTGTTGTTCTGAGGTGGAGAAGGAATAGCAATGTACTGCTTATGAACCCGAACCGTGAAGGTTTTACAGTCAATATATTTGAATCATATCGAAGCTTGTTCTGTGATTTTGGTGCGGTACCTGTGGTGCGGTATCTGTGACATCACTGTACGCTTCAAAACAACTAGCAAATGTTTATGTGTTGGTTTTCAAACTTTAGGAAGCGTGTGTTTTTTATTGGTATGGTGGTGTTTGATTGGACGGTCATATTGAGGCTGCAGTATGACATCAGAGTGCAGCGCATCACACACGACCTGCGTTGCAACACTACACCTGTAAGCTGTTGAGTAATGTATCATTCTTTTATTTATTCATTTAAATAAACTAATGCATATACAAAGATTTTCCAGTTGATTTAAAATGGCAACATTTATACTCACCGAAGCGTTTAAAAGAAAAGGTGAAGGAAACTATATTTAGTTCAATTTTTACTTGTAAAGCTACCGACATGTTTATGTGTTTGATCAACAAGTTATTGTCAAACAATTCACACTGTTTGATATATAAAGAGATAAACAGACAAACCGATAGACTAATTTGGTATTTGCAAATACAAAAAAGCTTTTGGTCATTATTTGTATTTACTTGTAACACAATTCATGTTTTACATTGTTCATTTTTACAGCCACTTTGTGGCCGCATCCTTATCAATTTTACTTGTACAAGAATTGCTGAACTGATACATAAACCAATAAAACGGTGTGTTTGTGGGGCGAGTTAATGTTTGCAGATATATTCTGTGTGGATTGGTGCTGTGGATGGCTGGAGCGACAGCCGGCACTTTTGCCCGTGGCAGCCAGAGGTTCTGACTAAATTATGAATGTGTGAGAATAGAGTGTCTGTCTTTTTCTGGAGAGTTTAAGGAACAGTAGCTACTCATGGCGGAACAAACTGAAATGACGTTGGGTTTCTATGCTTTGTGGATGCTTTCTGTAGACATAATGACTTTTTAAACTGTATATTCTGTCCCTTAGACCTCACTGAAACCTTTTTCCTTTTTATTACATTTTTAAATATTATTTACTTTTTTCATAATTTTTCTCTTGGGGAAAAGGAGACACAATGTAGGTGTGTGTGCGTGTGGCTTTTACCATCCTTGTGGGGACATTTGGTAAGACAAAAAGAACACACACATACACACACCAATATACATGCACATATTAATGTTCATAAATGTGTAATTTGCAATTTAAAGAATTTTTCTGAGTACAAAATTTTTGCAGTTTTCCTTTGCAATTACATTTTTTTTGCTCTAGCTCTGCTAATTTTACCTGCATTGGTTTCCTTGACAACCTGTGAGCGGTAATTTGTTGAGCGTGTTGATCATGAGGGTAAGTTGGTTCATGTGGGTAGATATGAAGCAGATATTATTTGCATGATCATATGAAACAATTATGATTTTGGGCTCTTATGTTTCTCACAAATCTCAAGATATCAGGTCACAGAGATATAACGATAAAAATGGCCTATTGGTGATGTCGAAATATCAGTGGCATATTTTTAAGACACAAAAGATTTCATTAGCATTATAAACCGGTGCTGGATACTGACTGATATGTTCAGTCTTTTTATTCTAGAAACTGTGATATGACACAAAAGGCATTTTGGCTAATAAGTGCACATTTTACTGACATATGGCATTTGTCGTTTCAGTGACATTGTGTGAGAACAGTGAGTTCTGTTGAAAGGGAGAAACTTAAAGAAATTACTTACTAAATTTTATGTCTTAATAAATCTTATCTCATGTGGCATTTGTGGGCCAGTTTCAGATGACTGCTGATGTGTGGATGTGTTTGGTTGTGGGAAAGAAAGTTGTGGGAAAGAAAGTAAGAAAGTTTGGCTGTTCTTGGGGGTAAAGTTTTGCCTTTTGAAAGTTTTAGTGTTGCACTGATTTTTGAAAATAAACATCAATAATGAGTTCAGAAGAAA
Source organism: Yasuhikotakia modesta (assembly GCA_036877545.1). Classification (NCBI taxonomy): domain Eukaryota; kingdom Metazoa; phylum Chordata; class Actinopteri; order Cypriniformes; family Botiidae; genus Yasuhikotakia; species Yasuhikotakia modesta. The sequence goes on from JBAJNP010002627.1 coordinate 38,895, forward strand.
TGTCACAGGCTTGCATGCACAATCTTTACATGTACATGATGAAGTCTGATATAATATCAGAAAATCACTGGTTTACATCCTGCTGTGTTACATTCAGCCTCTCTCATCTCTTAGTAAACTGATTTGGAATCAGGGCTGTTGTTAAGGGCATCACCTGCCCATCACACACACACACACACACACACACAGTGACAGTAAAGATATCTTGTGGAACCCTGAAACACCAGCTAAAATCAGACACCTACTCAGCTTTCTGACAAACACAATGTAACTCACTGTCTGTGTGTGTGTGTGTGTGTGTGTGTGTGTGTGTGTGTGTGTGCGTGCATTTGTTTGACGCATCTACTTTATAAACCGCTTACCTGGGAAGAAAAAATATTACACGTCAACAATATGAAATTTATTCTTAGGAGCTGAAAGGTTGGTCTTGTTACGCTGTCATTTGAATCGTTGGATCTATTCATTTTCTCACTTTCTGTTTCCTGTTCTTTCATTTCTGACATCTGCGGATCACTACAAATCAGATTGTGGAAAACAAAAAAGCCAAACAAAACAAAAAACAAAACACGGTTTGCTTGCAAACATCACAACATATAAAACTCTCAGTGGAGTAACCTTTTCTCCTGTGTAGAGAAATTACTCCAGAAAATGAACTCCGCTAGACAAACAAACAAAACCCTTGTGGCACAGCTGTCGCGGAGGATCAGCGGAGGGGCCGACTATTCCTGGAGCTCTTCAGGAAACAGTAGGAGCACTCTGGGCCACTTGCAACACATCCTGTCAGTGAAGGGGCCATCTCCTTCCCCTTTTCTTTTCCCCTCATCTCTCGCTTTATCCCTGTTCTTGTGGCTTCCTTCCTCCATCTCATTCTGCTCTCAAACAGTGGGATGCATTTCCACATGAAAGAGAAGGAGGAGGAGAAGGGCGCTCGGAGTGTCCTACTCTTCCTCTCTGTTTCCATGGAGATCCAGCATTGTCCAGTTGGGTGAAGTGGGCTTGTTTTGGATACTTTCTTACAATTTGGTTACTTCAAAAAGCGCTGCGTGAAGGGAGTCATGCTGTATAGCAGAGAAAGTTTTTGCAGCTGGAGCAGAGCGTGTTTTTCAGAGTGGGTCACATTCACAGCTATAATACACACCTTAGACACAATTATATAACCAAAAATGATGTAGCTGTGTGTCTGTAGAGATAGATAGATAGACAGAGAGAGAGAGAGAGAGAGAGAGAGAGAGATTCTTTAATATTTCCTCACATCAAGCACTGGCAACCGTATACAACACTAAAAATTAAACATGTTGTTTTTGAACTTACACTGTGTTGTTTTAACATTGTTGCTCTTGACATAGAAACTTTTCCTGACTTTTTCTTATTCTCTGCCGTCTCTCTCTCCTCACTCTTTCTCACTTTAACCTTTAACACAAAGTTCAGTCAGACAAAGCTTCACGCACCCATCACACTCACACAGGCAAGCGCTCCGCTGAGGTAGCCGGCCATTAGGTGAAAGGAGGAGCTGGAAACTGAGGGTTTGGCCAAAGATCTGAATATCTAGCCTGAATCATTGGGACTGGAGCTGAGAGGAAGTTTCAGACCAAAGAGTTTCTCCTCTGACCTCTGACCAAAAACCTGTGGCTTTAAAAATACTTGAGCACAGGTTGCCATTGCTGCTTTATTCTAGCTTTTCACTTAGCTGTCAAAAGAGTTTGAGGTATAACGAGTCTCTGAAGAGGCACTGCAGGAAACCAGAATAAAAATAAATAATATGGCAACTGTGGTGTGAATCTAAGGACCTAGAGCTTGTTAGAGATGAAAAGATTCATATCGCATAATTTGCACCTTTCAATAACTACAATATAAATCTCATTTTCACACGTGAATTTCCTTTTTAGATGTGTCTGCGCAGATACAGGTGATAGCAAGCTAACAACCTGGGAAGAATTTGTTTCCCTTTGAAACCTAAGTGCTTTTCTTCTGAACAGAGCAAATTTCAATCACTGCAGAGGTTTACCAGCTAGAGAAAAAGACAGCGAGCGATTTAAAGTGTTAAATTTTAGTTTTGAGCCTCTGTCTAAGCGCAGACGTCAGGACGATTAGATTATCAAAACGGCACCGTGACAAACAAACTAAGGCAGCAGAGACTAAACATTATATCACAGCATCACTGCCTGACCCTCTGTGGCCTAATACATCTCGACATTTTCCCCACAGCTGTCTAAAACCCAGACTACAGGCTCTTTCTGAACAGGTCTGTTCCTCTTCAAACGATCATCTTTCTCTCTTATATCTGTCATGCTCTGAGGTCATTTCAATTCCCATCCATCTCCAAATGTCACTTTTGTTCCCATGTGTACGGCCTCCCCAACTGTCTTTGTTTGGATCTGAAGCGTGGGACACCCAGCATTCACAATATCTATATTAACTGCGCTAAACAGCAAATGAAAATATGGTGGCGTTTGATATATTGCTCTGTAACATCTGCAATAAAGTGTAACTTAGCCGACTGTTGTTAGCGCAGTTGTTTATATAAACATCTGACATTTAGATGCCTTGTTTTTGCAGGATCTGTTGAGGTCAGCGAAACATAACGGAACGAGAGAATAAAACAGAGGTGGGGAGAGAGGGAGGGCTGGAGGAAAACGAAGAGCTGAAGTTAAATTTGGCTCTCTCAGGATGTTTTTGGAGGGAGAGAGATGAGAAAAGGTCCATCTCTGACAGAAATCTTTTATTGAGCTATCTGAGACGTTTCAGAAACGGAGGCGTGGACAACTGCATTTGTGTGGCTGTTTTTTTAACTCATTTTACTGCGGTTTTGACTGAAATATGAACCAATCTTGGAGTGTAATTAGCTTCTATTGATCCCAGCGACTCTATATTCCCTTTGACTTAGGCTTCACAGTTGGAGATTCTCCACTATTATCAGCATCTAATTAAAGTCCACATGAAATGCTGTTTACAGCCTTTTACTTTAAATGCATGTTATTTTGAGTGAAACAGGCTCTTCAGTGAGCAGCAGATTAGGGCGGGACTTAATTTTACGTCTCGGGATTTGATTGGATGGTGGAAAGGGGGCGTGGCTGAATGAACCATACCTGAATGTGAGTTTGCAATGGATTTTATTATTCCTGCATGAAACTCCTCTGCTATTATTTACCCAACGCTTTCTTATGTTAGTAGAATTAAATGAATGTATTAACTGCTGGTATGAGTTTTGTAAGGCTGTATTTGTATAACCAATAGCAAGTGATTATATTATGTTGTAGGATTATAAAAACAAACATTGTCTTTATTTGCAGTGTAATGTGCCTTGTAAAAACAGACTTATATTAAGAAACTTAAACTTAATTTTAATTTCATATGGACTTTAAAGTTCAAACCTCAGATGCTGATTAAAGACACAACTTCAAAAACAAGGGAAGTTTGGCTGTTATATAAGACTTTACAAACTTTACACGGGTTGTATTTGATCTGTTTCCAAATCTGTGTTTGCAACTTTTTAGCCAAGATCTAAAGATACGTCCTCATTACAATCCTGCTGTTTAATGAATGGCTTAAATCATGCCATTTAATCTCTTCATATCACATCTATCATAAATGCTTTCTGATTATTTCAGTGTCACTCATATTAGACATCGGCATGTCATTCCCAGTGGTTTAAAAACCGAACCTGTTTTTTCCAATCTGAGTCTCATCAAAAATAAATTTCTCATCCAAAAGTTATTCCTTATCCAAAATCCCAATCTAAGAGACAGTGGAGATGATTTGAAAGCAGATCAAATCACTCGTAAAAGACGTTCAAGCTTTTTATAATCGCCTCCAACAAACCTGACTAAATGATTCGCTATTTCCTCTGATTTCGCTGATGTTCCGGCCGCTTCTGTCTCATTAGCACAGATGATATGCATCTTACATTTTTCATATTGTCAGATGAATAAATTGTCGGCGGCTCTCGCTTGCCGTCGAGACGTCCGACTTAAATGAGAAATTCAGCGAATATTTCTTTCATTCCGCATATCATCTCATGGTTACGCAGGAAGACGCTTTTTTTCTCACTTCCCCTCATCTTTCTCTCTTTTTCTTTCTCTCTCTCTCGCTTTCTCACTCTCCTCTCAATTGGTAATCATAATAATGTAGGAGCCCATAATTATAATAGACCTGCTTGTCAGAGATACAGAACAGATTTCAAAGCTTAAATTATTCACAAGGTAACCGAACAAACGGAGTTTAAACAAAAAGCGGGGCTGTGATAAGGGGGGAAAATTACATATTATATTCACTCATTCGTATTAGACTGCCAGATTGTCCAGGAATTCTGGGTAGCCGGGCCAGCCAGCTGGGCTGATTTCTCAAGGTTTTTGTCTAAACTTCTTCCAAGTTTTATAAATATTACAGAATGTAATATCAAAGTGTAAATAAATCAACTAAAATATTCATCATCAGTCTCAGTACAGCGTGGGCCTGGCTATTGTGTAGCTGCGTTTTTTTAAGCCAAAAAACTATTTATATGTGAGTGTTTCTTTAAATATTGGCATTTTCGGTCCTGTTAGCAAATAAATTGTCTAGCAATGTTTGACAGTGGATTTTCTGTATGTGTGTCACAGGAGAACTACAAGAATGTTTATTTCGTTTATTATTTAGTTTAATTATTTTGCCAGTTGAATTTGAATCACATTTTTGATTTGCAGAAGTCAATAAAACGTACAATATAATCATTATAAAAAGTGGCCTTTTTTTAGTTAAATGAAAACTGTTATCAGTTTTCATTTAACTAAATATATAATACCCATATCAAAGCATTTCTAAGTCAGCTTTGGTGCATTAAATAAACAATGACTGAATCCTGATGAAACTTGATGGGGGTTTAAGTTATAATTGACCGTGGACCACCTGGCATTGCTCTACAACATACAACTTGTAAGTAATCTCTCTAAACCTGAGACCAATCTTCTCTCTAATGTTTCCATCTTGTTCTGTCCCAAACAGCCGGCTCTGGTTAGTGTGTGTATTGGTGTGGTGAGCAATCTCATTTTGAATGAACTCGGCCTCAGTGCGTCCACAGAGCCGTTCAGACAGATTGAAGTAAAGGTCAACAAGGTGGAAGAATCGCAACACAGCAAGCCAGGGCAATTTGCTTTTCACTCTTATTTAAAGCCAAACTTTCATCAGAAAAAGAAAAACTTTAATCAAAGTGAGAAAATGGAAGGTCGTTTTCTTTTAAGATTGTGGGTAAAGGCACAGATAACGCCGACAGATTTGGGGCTACGTTCACTTTCACGCGCCTGTAAAAGGACTGGGTACGGTTGTGATTGGTTTGGCTCTCTGGAATTTGTTTAAGGCTTTGCTTTCAGCCTAAACAATATGTTGTTCATTTCCATCCGCCAAGTAAAAAAATGTTCAGTCAGGATTTGATTTTGAAGTTGAGAACTAGTTTATGTTTGGGAAACAATTACTTTTCTCGGAAACCCAAGGCTTTTCTGAAAGGAAGGCCGTCTACCTGCGCTGCCTGCTATAGTTGTCTGCTATATCCTAAGGCAGCATTGCATGTGTAACAAAGATGGCAATCCCACAATGCAATGCGAGATGTATAGTGATGTATATGTACATATATATGTGTATTTTACATTCAAATGAACATTTACAGAAACGTTCTTCAAACATTTCAGCTGGTCAAGTAAAAACGATCATTCAGGAATTTGGTGTTTTTTAAGAACTTGTTTACTTTATGTCCAGGACGCTGAGTGTGTGAGAGAGTGTGTGTGTGTGTGAGAGAGTGTGTGTGTGTGTGAGAGAGAGTGTGTGTTTGTGTGTTAGAGAGTGTGTGTGTGTGTGTGAGAGAGTGTGTGTTTGTGTGTGTGTGTGTGAGAGAGTGTGTGTGTGTGTGTGTGTGTGTGAGAGAGTGTGTGTGTGTGTGAGAGAGTGTGTGTGCCTGGGAATCCTGGCAGTACAGTACATGAGTCCTGAGTTCTGTTTTGGACGTGTGTCAGCAGTTCTGATCTGGTTTGTCAGGCATGTTTTCCTCAGACTTCCCCCTGAGGAATATTCCAGTGACAGTGTGCTGCTTCCTGTTTCCCATCTCTTCCCGGCTCTCCATCACCAACTGTCATTCTTTTTGGCTTTCAGGCTGTTTTGCTGTTCTGTGCACTTCACTGCTCACTCTGACACAGATAAGCAGCTGTTTTTTTTTACCTGAGAAGCACGTTTTAAATTTCTTTAATACATTCCTTGTTCATCAAACTATTATATTGTGACAGATACATGCATGTTTCAGGATCATAAGTTGTTTAAAGACAGAAATATAACAGCGTTACTGCTGTAGTACCAGTCAGTGAATATTTGTCTGTGAAAATTAATCACATTTATTCTGAATGCCAAACATACATAATGTAAAAAAGTTGTTGTTTTTGTAAGTAGGATATTAAGTTGAAGTTCTATTCATATTGACAGTATTGACATAATTTTATTTATGATGCAATTTGTGTAACGCAGACGCAGACAATAGCTCTGCGAAGAGCTGTACTTCTTTATGAATATACAGTACAATGGCTATTGAATCTGTAGCAAAGACCACAACAGTCTCTTTTATAAGTGAAAAAACTGTGTGAAACATCATAGCAAAGGGCAGACTTTATTCACAGTGACAGGGGATTTTATTAGATAAAAAAGAGAGGTTTTTAAATACTTAATCTTTGTTTCTTTTATTTAAGCTTAAACAGGCTAAGCTACACTACGTAATTACAGCTAATGAATCTCTGGGTCTGTTTTCACACTCGCTCTGATATTGCTCTGATTTGTTTCTGATGTCTCTCAGCAGAGCTGAAGTCACGTTTCTCAAGTGGGATAAAGATGGAAAACAAATCTATGGAACATCTGTGTGTTCCTCACAAGAGGGCATTACCATTGACTTGTAATGTGCTTTAGATACTTATAAAATTACGCTGTTAAATGAGCATCTGGTAAACCTGATTCTGTGAAGCGCCCTCACAGTCAAATGGAGAACCTCACGAGGGGAGAATTTAATATCTGTAGAACCCCAGAGCACCTCTTTAGACCATTATGTGTCCAGTTCAGATTAAGGTGAGATTTGGCAATTGCCTTGTCACGTTGATGCACTGATTGGTCTCTTAGTTTATTGTCTCTTAGTTTCGGGTTGTTGTTCTTCTTTTTTCTTCTCCTGCCATCTTTATTCTCTCCATCCTACCATCCAGATCGGACCTTCCTCTGAACCGCTCTACGTGTCACTTCCTCTGTGAGCGATAAGCTCCAAGTAAACCTGTTTTAACTTGACCTCTGTTTCTTCCCATCTCTTCCTGTGGTTGCCGTGGACACAGGGCCACCGAATGTCTGTCAGGTGTCATGGACAGCAGCCAGGTGTGACCTCTGTGTGAGCAGCTGAATATGGAGAGTTCCACACCGGCGGCCTCCTACAACATAAACAAAATCTGACAGGCAAAAGAAGTAGGCCAGCTAACAGGAAACGTTTTTAGAACGTTTGTT